>MU159621.1:105896-119593 GCA_015888305.1 Antheraea pernyi | reverse complement strand
TTTTTTTTTTTTTTTTTTTTTTTTTTTTTTTTTTTTTTTTTTTTTTTTTTTTTTTTTTTTTTTTTTTTTTTTTTTTTTTTTTTTTTTTTTTTTTTTTTTTTTTTTTTTTTTTTTTTTTTTTTTTTTTTTTTTTTTTTTTTTTTTTTTTTTTTTTTTTTTTTTTTTTTTTTTTTTTTTTTTTTTTTTTTTTTTTTTTTTTTTTTTTTTTTTTTTTTTTTTTTTTTTTTTTTTTTTTTTTTTTTTTTTTTTTTTTTTTTGTTTGTTTGTTTGTTTGTTTGTTTGTTTGTTTGTTTGTTTGTTTGTTTGTTTGTTTGTTTGTTTGTTTGTTTGTTTGTTTGTTTGTTTGTTTGTTTGTTTGTTTGTTTGTTTGTTTGTTTGTTTGTTTGTTTGTTTGTTTGTTTGTTTGTTTGTTTGTTTGTTTGTTTGTTTGTTTGTTTGTTTGTTTGTTTGTTTGTTTGTTTGTTTGTTTGTTTGTTTGTTTGTTTGTTTGTTTGTTTGTTTGTTTGTTTGTTTGTTTGTTTGTTTGTTTGTTTGTTTGTTTGTTTGTTTGTTTGTTTGTTTGTTTGTTTGTTTGTTTGTTTGTTTGTTTGTTTGTTTGTTTGTTTGTTTGTTTGTTTGTTTGTTTGTTTGTTTGTTTGTTTGTTTGTTTGTTTGTTTGTTTGTTTGTTTGTTTGTTTGTTTGTTTGTTTGTTTGTTTGTTTGTTTGTTTGTTTGTTTGTTTGTTTGTTTGTTTGTTTGTTTGTTTGTTTGTTTGTTTGTTTGTTTGTTTGTTTGTTTGTTTGTTTGTTTGTTTGTTTGTTTGTTTGTTTGTTTGTTTGTTTGTTTGTTTGTTTGTTTGTTTGTTTGTTTGTTTGTTTGTTTGTTTGGTTGAACGCTAGGATCTCAGGAACTACCATTCCGATTTGAGAAAATCCTTCGGTTTTAAATAACTCATTTATCGAGGAAGGCTACAGGCTATCATCACGCTAAGACCAATAGAAGCAGAGCCCCAATGAAAAATGTTTCAAAATCGGGCACTTTTTTTGCTTTTGAGAGATTTCGTTAGTAGTAGTAATAATATTCGTTCAATAGGACAGGCGAAGGAATTAATCCATACTGCCAATTCTGAAGTTGTCAATATAGGTATTTCTTATATATCCTTTAATCAATAGTGCTAATTAGCCTTCTGTTGTATCTATTTCTGTGTTTTTCGATATTAAAAATGTATTTTTCCAGGTTTTTGGATATCATTATATCAAATTTTATTACTATCGGCTCCGAGGTTCAGTACTCAGTAGTAATAAGTTGCTGTCCGTCTTTGTACCTGTACTGTAATCGGAAAATTTTAGAATAAAAATCAATAATTAGTTATGAATTTATTTTTAACAACCAATCCTCTAGATTATTACTGCCATTGTCGAGTAGGTAATTACAAGTTTCTTATGATAATTTAAATGTTTTAACAAGATGGTGGCGCCAGTGTTACAACTTTCTATGGTGTTTCTGTGGCATCTCAGAACTCATGTTCTGTGAAAAAAAGTTTTTATGTGACTTCATGTCAAAGCACAAAAACATATATCAGGCTAGTAAATGTGTTTAAATGGCTTAAAAATTTATAACACAACATTATACCGGTGGGTGATTAAGGGGACTAGTGGGCGCCCAGAGGTCGACATTCGACCATAGTTCATTGATTTTTTAAAGTTTGAATGTTATTAGGGCTTTTTGTCAAAGGGTATTTATTATGTTATATCATTGTAGAATGTAGAATGAAAAAGGGTAATCGGAACGTAAGAGTAAAATAATACATACAGTCGAGCATAGCAACCTCCTTCACAACCTTTTTTGAAGTCCTTTATTGACAGATGTCAAAATGTCTTTTTTATTTACATGTGTGTATATGTTGTGTAAAATTAAAGCAGTAGTGTGAGTAATGCATATTTTAATTAATTTAATGTACTTCTAATGCATTTTATATAAAATAAATAGCTTTCTACACTTCTCCTCCATATAAACTTTAATTATGCCAAGTTTCACGTTCATCCGTTCTCGCATTTCTCTCAAAAAGGGATACAAAGTTTGGGCTTCACGTATTAATATATAGATATCTTGGTTCTAAAGATACAACAAAATATTGTTGACTAAAATTAATTATTTTATTAATTCCCAGGTTCATCTGTGATATATGCAACGCGGCTTTGAAGCGAAAAGACCACCTGACGCGTCATAAACAGTCGCACAACCCGGAGCGGCCGCACGTCTGCTCCGTGTGCTTGAAGGCGTTCAAAAGAAAGGAACAATTGACACTTCACTTCGTAATACATTCGGGCGAGAAGAGGCACATTTGCAACGAATGTGGGAAAGGTGAGTGTTTTATAGATATTAGGGTTTTCGATTTTATGTAACGGGCTTTAAGTTTAAAATTGGGTGGAAGGTTTCAACTTTATTTTTAGTTCGGCTTCGTCCTTTCTGCCTTGTAGTGACGTCAATACAGAACAAGATTGGATTTAAATGAGATCAACAGGGATCTTATGCCCCTCGACATAAGATTTGATTTATAGCGTTCAACCAAACAAACAAACTCTTCAGCTTTATATATTAGTATAGATAGAAGATTTCATAGTTCTTGATATGAAATACATTCCATTTAATGATTACTCAATTATGAAAGTTACCTTATTCTAAGATATCTAAAGTCGTCTCGAGCAATTCTAGACGCTTATTGTATTTGTTCCATTTATGTAAATAATTATGTTAAGTAAACAAAATAAAATAAAGCGGTTCATAATATTAGTATTATTACTTGCATGAGAAAAATATACAACTGTGTGTCATATAATTTTTATTAATCTTCTATGTGGATACGTTGTCGATGCTTTCACTGCCAGGCCTATTTTGGTACTAGTTGCATTTCTTACTCGCACTTGTCAAGTAAAAGGATTTATATGTATTGAAGGGAAATTCGGCTGAGTGCCTTAAGCGCTCGCCTTAGTAGTCCGGTGAAGCTGTAAAGACCTTGTTAGGACAATAGCATAGTCAGTTTGAAAAAAAAAACTTGTCAAGTAATGTTGTAAGAAAATCTGCTTTTAAATAGTATCAGACTCCAATATCAAAATATATGTATGTAGTGAAACAATAAACACTTTGTCAATTGAACTCTTTGTTTTTCTAAATACGTAGTTAACAAATTTTCTTTAAGCTCAAAAATAAATCTACAAATGCCATACAATGTATAACTATCACATCACAGATAACCCAAAATTAACGCGCTTTTAGCTGTCACTTTTCTTTTTTAACTAAACGCCAGTACTATTATAAATTTTGATATTAGGATTAATAAGATGTTGATTTCTTTTAAGGTTTCTACCGTAAAGATCATTTGCGCAAACATACGAGGTCGCATATAGCGCGACGCGTGAAAGCCGAACTTTCTCAACAAGGGGGCGGTTCCCCACCGCTGTCGAGCACCGTGCCCGCTCCGGCACCCTCCTGACCGCAGCCTGACGACAAAAACGATCTCCTCTCTCTTATTCAAGCTGCAAAAGACGTCTTTTGACTAGAAGACGTAAGATATTGAGATAGAAGACCATGTTAAAAATATCGGTCCATTTACCGGTTGACAGGTACCATTTCTGTACTATAAACATTTGATCGATGTCATTCATTCGTTTATTATAAAGTGATAAATTTAACAACAAAAAAGTACAATTTTATATTTTATTTAAATTTGTTATATAATTTCCCAATCATTGTGAAAATAATTTGAAACTATGTTTATTATAAGTAAATCATCTTTGTTGTAAAAAGTATTTGCAACCGACTAGTTAAAAGTAACTACAACTCCTTAAGATGTTGACATTAAACTTGGAAATAAAACTAATTGACACACATTTTAATAGTTTATACTTATCGAATTTGTATTTGAGCCTTTAATGACATATACATAGCAATAGCAGGATATATGTATCTTCTAAGCTTTAGAAAAATAACTGTATACGTAAAGTATCGAAGTAAATCTATACAGAAGAGATCACGTTTTAGTTTATTAAGGTACTTAGCTAATCTAATTAGCGCTTTATTCTTCCGAAATACGTAATTAGAAGAACCATATTGCAGTGTTTTTATTTGTGTTAACTCTTTCCATTTTAATTTGATGCAATATTAAATTGTAATTGTCTAGTTAGAAATTGTAAATATTAATAAAGCACAAAGAAACTCTCTATAGATAAAAAATGTATATTATCTATGTACAAAAGTTTTATTCTTTGCTGTGATGGAAAAAAATGTTGTCTATGTGGTTAATCGTTGGTTATCTCTAAAAGAGTTGTTTCGTTTGAATTTATTTATTATTTTTAGTTGTTTCTTATTTATTTTCTAAAAATAAATGTAAATAATGTAATATTTATTATTGACTAGTATAATAGATGTTTAACGATGTAAAGATGTTTAAAGGTGTACTAATATATTTATGAAATATGTGAAAATAGTTGTTTCTTTTGTCTATATTTCTTGTCTTTTTTCTGTGAACACATTCTTGATAACTTAATGTATGCCTGTAAAAAGCCTAGATTAAGTAAAAAAATTGGCATGACTTTAATGCCAGAGACAACCTTTTTATTTCGAGCTGATTACGCTATTTGCATGGCAAGGCCTTAACATCTTCACCGAATTACTAACCAAAGACAGTAGTAATAATATTCGTCTAATAGGACAGGCGAAGGAATTAATCCATACTGCCAATTCTGAAGTTCTCAATATAGGTAGTTTTTATGTATCCTTTAACTGATTTTCTTCCGTGTCCAAGTTAATATAAAGGCATAAGCGCCAAATCTTCTATATAATATTTCGTACATATTCTTTTATCCATCTTTTTTATCTCAATCTCCTTTTTAATAGTAGCGTACCATTTTTGTTGTCTGAATTATTTCGTTTCTCTCACCTAGTGTTTGTTAATTTCCATTATCAAGTAGTTAATTCAAAGTTCCAACAAGATGGTGGTTCTCTTGTTAGAACTTTCCATGGAGTTTTTGTAGCATCTCAGAATTCATGGTCCGTGGTATTATTTTCCATCTACTTCACTTATGCACAATAAACAAACTATATTACATAATTATGTTTTAAAACACCACCAATTTTACACAATATAGAGTCAAGTAACACAAGAATATGAATAAACTATAAAAACCATTACATGACAGATCAAAATCCCGCTAAAAACTCCTAACCAGAGACACTGTAAGACTAGTAACAGCGGGTTCTGATGCCAAGAAGTCATTATGGGGTGTATCAAGGACCAATATGAGAACGATGGTGATGTCTGCAAATAAGATCTATCTATTTACATCCGCTAAAAACGATTGAATCATGTTTTATTATGATTAGATATAGATAAAATAAAAAGCTTCGAGGTTTACATAACGCTTTATTTTGTAAATTTTTAGTACCTTAAAACCTACTGTTTTACATTTCTTAGAAAACACCTTCGATATTCGTACCTAATTAAAATATTCCATTCACAAATACATAAATGATATTATAGTAAAGTTTGCAAGTGTTACATACATCATTTAAATGTAATTTGGTAACAGAGTATCAAAATTGGAAAAAAAACTTTATGTACAATTGCAACTACAATAACAAATTATTTTATTATCATTTATTTCAACAAAAAAAGATTATATTTGTGACTTTATGACTTTTGTAGGTAGAGGTTATATTTGAAATAAGCGCTGGTAAAATATACGTTTATTTAATAATGGAATATATATATAAAGGATTTATTTATTATCGTTCTTTTTAATAGTCTCATTATTTTTACTAAATGCTACGCAATTTTTACAGCTCTGAGATTGGTACGTGTTTGAACACCAAATAAATTTAGGGATAGATTTTTTTTTACAATTTAATAGGATACAAAAGATTACTTATTTTTTTAAAAAGAAAGGCTTTCAAATATTATGCTAATAGATAGTTATAATCTTTTCCTTTGGTCACGACTCTACAATAACAAAATATTCAAGTGAACGGTTTGCCTAAATGTCCCGTCACCCAGCTTGTCACCCAGCTTTTCATAGAAGTTGTCTTTAGCCAGGGTTAGAACATGGCATTCTGGTACGGCTGCTGAGGTAAACACCATAATTTTATTACAAAAACGGGCAGTTCGAGCAATATATATCTAATATGGGATTTCACGAATCATTAAAAACGAAGTTCAAGGAATTCGGTATCTTAACTCTGCCCTTCCAATACATTCTTGATAATTTAATGTATGCCCGTAAAAACTTTGAAAAACTGAATTTAGTAAAAGACCGGCATAATCTAAATAGTAGAAACTATAATAAACTGGTCGCCCCATGTTTCAGACTTAGCGAAACCAGTAATCGTTTTTTAGGTAATAGTGTTAGGTTTTACAATAAAGTCCCAAAGCATGTTACCGATTTGCCGGACTGTAAATTTAAGCGCCACGTCAAGCTGGTTTTAGTTTCAAAAGTTTTAGTAAAAAATATTATAGAGTGGATCAGTTTGTGAATGATAGTGATGTCTGGAATTGACTCCTCTCTGTGCATCCACTAAAAGCTATTGTACATGATGTATTGGAAATATATGTTAAAAAAATGTACCCGATCGAGTTTCTTGCCGGTTCTTCTTGATGACTGGGTTGTTTTCCGAACCGGTGGTAGTCTTTGACGCACATAAGTGCCTTATTAGGGCCTAAACTGAATAAAGTATTTTTGATTTTAGAACAGACCGGGATTAGAATAACGGGAAAAGGCTCATGCAACCTTAACAAAGCCTAAACAAGCACGATGGAATTTTCGAGAAAGAAAAACTATCTCAAGTATTTTAATTAATTGTATCCAACATTTGTATTTCACGAGTATATCCTTTTAGATACATAATAATAAATAAAGCACTACATTACATACAAAATTAGATTGAAGTAAATATTTGTGACACTTCATGAGGTATGATTTAGTGTAATAAAAACTGGGTTAACAGCTAATAAAGTAAAAAAAAACTGTTATTATTCTTTAACTTTTTAATTTATAGTACACATAATCTTAAATTAAACAATTTTAGTAACCCATGTTTCAGACTTAGCGAAACCAGTAATCGTTTTTTAGGTAATAGTGTTAGGTTTTACAATAAAGTCCCAAAGCATGTTACCGATTTGCCGGACTGTAAATTTAAGCGCCACGTCAAGCTGGTTTTAGTTTCAAAAGTTTTAGTAAAAAATATTATAGAGTGGATCAGTTTGTGAATGATAGTGATGTCTGGAATTGACTCCTCTCTGTGCATCCACTAAAAGCTATTGTACATGATGTATTGGAAATATATGTTAAAAAAATGTACCCGATCGAGTTTCTTGCCGGTTCTTCTTGATGACTGGGTTGTTTTCCGAACCGGTGGTAGTCTTTGACGCACATAAGTGCCTTATTAGGGCCTAAACTGAATAAAGTATTTTTGATTTTAGAACAGACCGGGATTAGAATAACGGGAAAAGGCTCATTCAACCTTAACAAAACCTAAACAAGCACGATGGAATTTTCGAGAAAGAAATCCTATCTCAAGTATTTTAATTAATTTTATCCAACATTCGTATTTCACGAGTATATCCTTTTAGGTACATAATTAATAATAAATAAAGCACTACATTACATATAAAATTAGATTCAAGTAAATATTTGTGACACTTCATGAGGTATGATTTAGTGTAATAAAAACTGGGTTAACAGCTAATAAAGTAAAAAAAAACTGTTATTATTCTTTAACTTTTAAATTTATAGTACACATAATCTTAAATTAAACAATTTTGTAAAAAAAATGTTTATGTCAAATTATAACAACATGCATTACCTAGGTTTGTAAAAATCAATGCACATTGACAATTGTGGATTAACCAGCGCATTGCATGTATTAAATAGCACTAGACCCATATCGGACGAGCCGACCCATTCATGCTGAAACCCTACCGTTCTTCGTATCTTCTTATTTGAAACACTGTATATCTATTTTCAATTTTTTGTCGTAGTAATACATTCAGAAACGCTGGGTTCGTAATATTTACCACATCGACTATGTGATTAAATCCTCCCTATATATTGAGATCTTTCAGTAGTCCGGTGAAGCTATAAATGCCCGTCAGGCCAATAGCGTAGTCAATACGAAAAACATAGAGATCGTTAATACCATTTGTACCCTATTTTCATAATTATACGACATACTTTTCAAGAGATTTACATTAGGTAACTGGGCCAATTGTCTGAGACATTGTAACTAACGTTATATGAGTTTTTTTTTTAAATTTTACGTTAATTCTGTAACTTATGAAAGAGGAACGTAACGTGCCAAGAGGTAAATATATACATTTTTACTAATCTAAATATCAATTTGTCATGCTTAAGTCGTAAATATAAATATGACTTATTTTAAATGAGTTTACGCTTTGTATTAGTTCTAATCTAACTTGGCTGAAACTTAAAAAGTGTCTTGTAGTGGGTTTTCTTATGTTTCGTGGATAGAGATTTTATGTATGAACATAATTTACTTAAAAACTATAGTACATTATATATCTAGTTTATTATCATATGGCCTTCTATGAAATTAACACATAAAAGACTGAAATAGTCAAGTATAATTTAAAAAAAACTTATTTTCACTGTAATAGTGAAAAAATTAATGACCTAAGAATGTAATTGTAAGTTACTTAAATTAACTGTTAACAAATACTTCAATTTAATATGAGGGGTTATAAAGACCCCACAGTACAGATTAATATTGTTACAATTTAAATTCAGTTACAGGTTTAGAAGGTGATTGATTTAACAATTCTATCGAAATAAATAGTTTTGGTAGGGGGTGATAAAGACCCCATAACACAGATGACATACAGCGATTTTTTTTTTTTGCTAAATTAAGTCTTCAATTCTTTTCTGGGGTCCTTGTAACCTTTAACTTTGGCAGAATTATTAATTATCGCCTATTTTTAATATATATTTATGATAAAGTGAAGTCAGGAGTGTCGACCTCAGGGTTTACGGTGACTGCGTGTTGCTCTCCATCATCAGTCGAGAGAACCATCTGGTAGGGAACTTTGATTTGAAGTGGTAACCGCAGTTTCGCATTTGACGGTGCCTGGTAATTTATTAGAATGTTATTTTTTTATTATTGCATCATAACATATTGCCTAAACTGCACCAGATGGAAGTGTAATAGAAGAATGGCAGCATAATTGCTGTTGAGGTGGCGAATTTGAGTCGTAATTTGAATTATCTTACGCCCTTTTTTTCATTTAACACTAACTGACACATGTACAGAGAAAATAACATAAGCACCACATCGCTTGCCCCATTTCTCCGCGACAAGAAAACACATTGCTTACATAAATTGTAGTGCCTTAAAACTTTAATAACTTTCTGTGAAAATAACTTATCGTGTTAAATTTTCTTTTAGATAAGGACCAAGTGTCTAAGAATTAAAATAAACAATCTTATCCAAATTTATCCATTGATGCACGCGCAACATCAGACACAAATTATATACCTAAACCTTCCTAATGAATCACTTTATCTACTGGTGAAAACCGTATGAAAATCCTTTCAGTAGTTTTTGAGTTTATCGTGAATTTTGAAGTAGTCGTCCGGTGAAGCTGTTAAGACCTTGCTTGGTCAATAGCGTAGTCAGTTCGAAAAAAAAAAGAAGTGAATTTTGATTGGGTAAATCAGAGGGCTTTGATTTATAAAATGTAGTGATAATCTATACTTGTGCACAATAATAAAACTCCACCAATAATAATACTACATAATCAAATAACGTAAGTATAAAATTTAAAAATCGATGTTAGGCTCATATGACCTTACTAAAAACTGCATATATGTAGTTAAGAATAAATGTAGTGCCAATGATGCGTCTTATTAGAACTTTCTAGCAAATTCCTCAGAACAGGGATTCCCAAAGTGTGCGCCGCGACGCCCTGATGAGCTGTACAATATAAAGAGGGGCGCCGTGAGACACTTCTTCTAACCTTACTTCGATAGCTTAACTTAGTTATTCATATAGCGTAAATCATCCCAGTACACACTAATCCATGTATGTATCCATGTATGTTTTAATATCTTTGCCTAACAAAATATAGTCTATTTCGACTAACTAGTTAGGTTAGGGCGTCTTGATTATCATTACACAATATAAAGAGGGGCGCCGTGAGACACTTCTTCTAACCTTACTTCGGTAGCTTAACTTAGTTATTCATATAGCGTAAAGCATCCCAGTACACACTAATCCATGTTGTGTATGTTTTAATATCTTTGCCTATCAAAATATAGTCTATTTCGACTAACTAGTTAGGTTAGGGCGTCTTGATTATCATTACCAAACTTGTAAGTGCGCCGCGGACTGAAAAAGTTTGGGAACCCCTGCCTCAGAGTATTATAACGGCTTTATCGATTTTCCAATGTACTAAAATACGAGTATCGTGACGTCATACTTTTAGCTAAATGTCAAAAAACTTACGTGTATAGTGATTTCAGGTTTGATATCGTTCTTATTTGATACAGCATTAATCGGGTAAAGGTCAGGGACGCTCCTCTTCGGTTTGGGTTTCGCCTTCGTGTGTACTTGCATGTGTTTCTGCATGTGGTCCTTGCGGTAGAAACCTATGGAATAATTATTACATCTAAACTATCATAGCTGTCAAGAGCTTAACATATAAGAAAGGGGGAAACCGAATGGATTGAGTCGAGATAAAAGGGGGGAGGCAAACAAGAAGTCGAGGTGTCTGAGAGATCAAGAGCGTAACAAGATTTTTACCGTATAAGATGGGAGACAACCGAATGGATTGAGGGGAGGTGCAGGGAACGGGGACAAGTCGAGCTGGTTGAGAGGTCAAGACCGTAATAAGATTTTTAACAGACTAAAGGAGGGGAACCCAATGGATTGAGGGGAAATGAAGGACAACGGGTAAGTCGAGGTGGTTGAGAGGTCAAAAGTGTAACATATTTTTTGTCAGATAAGATGGGGGAACCGAATGGATTGAGGATAGATAAAGGGGAGGGGCAAGCTTCAAGTGGAGGTGGTTGAGAGATCTAACATGTAACAGATTTTTTGTCAGATAAGAAGGAGGAATCCGAATGGATTGAAGGGAGATAAAGCGTAGGGTGAAACTAGAAGTCGAGGTGGTTGAGAGGTCAAAAGTGTAACATAATTTTTGTCACATACGATGGAGGTAACCGTAAAGCGTAACAAGATTATTATCAGATTAAATCAGAGGTAAGCCGAATGGGTTGAGGGATGGTGAGAGAGTGCGGAGTACGTTTAATAGATTGAGGGAAAGATAAGGAGGGGTAAGGTACGTTGAAGGTAAGTAATGCAATGCAATTGTATGTAAATTCCCTACTTAACATTGATTTTTTATACTCCATTAAAATGTGACGCGTTTCTTCATAATAGCAATGCTATCAAAATTTAGGAACCAACGTGGCTTAAATAAAATTATCTTCTATTCAAAAATGGGGGCCACATAGCATCTTTTACTTCTGCAATAAGTCTAATCTGGGCCTGTGTATGTATTGTAGAAAATATTACCTCTGTTTATTGGGAAAAAATTAAGTCACTTCTGTTGACCGAACTAATACGTTCCAGGTGCTCAATGTTTATTTTATTTTGTATTTGTTTTTTCATTATAATAAAATTATTATATCATAAAAACAAAAATAAAATTACTGATTCGATAAATAAATATTTTAAGAATTTCCTTTGAGTTATAAATGCAGGTTAAAATATTTTTACAAACAATCCCTAAAGTTTTGTATGGAACTTACGACGCTCATTTCGATGTACCTAACAATACCATAAGTATGAGAACTGCTTACATTTCTAACATTACCTTTTCCACAATCCGGACAGAAGAATGACTTGATCCCGGTGTGTATGTGTAGGTGAATCTTATAATGGTCCTTTCGTTTGAAAGGCTTCGAGCAGTACTTGCAAACGTAAACACGCTGCGGCACCGGCAGATGGCGCTCGTCTCTCACCACCGTGAACTGTACGTCATCGCTACTACCCATATCCACCTATAAGTATGTACAGCGTTCAGTTTATTCAAAGAACAAAAACCAATTTAACTTGAACTTTTGCGACAAATAAAACTGAGTATGTACAGGGCCATCCGATAATGGAAGATTAAATTTATTTATTTAATACATCTTTGGTGCATCAACGACGATCTAACAAAATATTAGATAAATCTAATAACCCACAAGTTCAGGACAGCGTGAAGTATCTTTACAGATGTGAACATATTACGCAATATTTTATTTCAGCACTATCTTAACAAAATAATTAGAATGAAAATTGTAATTTAACATGAATTCAACATGCAAATAGTTAAACAGATCTGAGCGATATTTACTGAATGAGCAAATAAAGATGTCAATATCATCGTTATTAATGTCATTATACAACTGTTTTATACAATTGAGAGGCGAACAGATATTTGTTCGTAAAAACATTTTGGAAAAACAGTCTGAATTGGGTATCGTGGAACCTTTCAAGGAACATTTAAGTTTAGTTCATTTAATACGTCCGGGACCACAATAACTCAATTAGCAAATCTATACAGTAAAAGAAGATCCAAGATCTTTCGACGGCTTTCTAACGATATTAATTTAAAGTGTTTTAATCGAGTATTGTAGTTTGCACGATAGGGACAGCTCTGGTCTCGGCGCATACGAAAATTTAGTAAAATTACGCTGAATACGCTCTATACGATTAACATGAATATTATAATAAGAATTCCAAATGTTTGATCTGTATTCTAGAACGTTTCTTACCAAAGTTTTATAAAGATGTGTTATTGTTTTTATGTGTTAATGAATCCACACAATTTCCAGGCTTTATATATTGTCGTATTTATGTGTTCAATAAATTGTAGCTTGCTATCTATCTCTATTCCTAAATCTCTAGCACTTTTTTTGGTCTGCAAAACTTCGGTACCTATCGCGTAACTGGAAGGAATAACATTTATATTTTTTGTAAATCGAATGTGTACACGCTTTATTGCATTAAGTTCCATTTTGTTATCGGTGCACCAGGTTTCAAGAGATTTCAAATCGCTTTGAAGTAAAAGTGAATCATCTAAATGTTTTATTACTCTATATAACTTCAAGTCATCCGCAAATAGTAAGCATTTGGTGTGTTCTGTATAACTCGATATATCGTTTATGAATATTAAGAAAAGGAGCGGCCCTAAATGAGAGCCTTGTGGAACTCCTGATGACGCGGAAAAAGGACTAGAAGTATATCCGTGAACCGTAACCCTTTGCACCCGATGCTCTAAATAGGATTGTAACCAGATTAAAATAGGACCATGAATACCAAACTGTTTTAGTTTTAAGATAAGTATATTATGACCAACTTTGTCAAACGCACTACTAAAATCCGTGTATACTGCGTCGACCTGGAACCGAGCATCAACTAATTTAGATATGTCATTTACATAATCAAGTAGATTAGTCACAGTAGATTTGTTTTTACTAAATCCATGTTGATTACTATTTATCATGTTTTTAGAATATGATGCTAATGATGACAGTACAACACTTTCAAATATTTTAGAAAATATATTTAGGATTGATACAGGTCGATAGTTGTTAATAATACTTTTGTCACCTTTTTTTAAAAATCGGAACCACATTAGCTTCTTTCCATAAAGTTGGAAA
>MU159621.1:93865-105844 GCA_015888305.1 Antheraea pernyi | reverse complement strand
TTTTTTTTTTTTTTATGTCATAGGTGGCAAACGAACAGGTGGGTCACCTGCTGTTAAGTGATCACCACCATCCATGCACACTAACAACCCCAGAGGAGTCGCAAGTGCGTTGCCATCTTTTGGAGGGAAGGGTTAGGGGAGAGGAGAGAGGAGAGGGGAGGGGAGATGGGTCTCCGGCGCTCTCACTGACCGAGCGAAACGCAACAATGCAAGCACTGTTACTTCACGTCGGTTTTCTATGAGAGGGTGGTACTACCCCGGGCGAGCCGACCCATTCATGCTGAAATCAATAATAGTTTCAGCGTGGCTCTACCACCATTACCGCATTAGTTTCTTACTATAAACTTGGTTTTTTTTTTGTATTGAGAGATAAATTAAATATGATTTGAAGGGTAATGTCAAAACTTTGGAAGTGTTTTTGATGAAAAGTGGAGGAATGCCATCTGGCCCTGCTCCTTTACTAGCGTTAATTTTCTTGATAGCTTTTAGTATGCATCCTTCACCTATTAAGATGTTACTGAATGAATTTTATGGGAAAATTGTTGTCTTGCTTGACGTATTAGTATTGATGCAAGTTGGATCAGAGTAAACCGAAGAAAAGTGATCAGCAAATAGTTTACAAATAGATTCACCAGTGTTAGCTATCCTATTGCCTAATTACATCTCAGTCGGTATTTCAGAAATTCCTTTTCTTCGTGCCTTTACAAAAGACCAAATTTTTTTCAAATTTTGCAAGCATTTCTCTATACTTTTAACGTAGCTATTATAACCACATCTAATCGCCAACCCAATGCGCTTATTCGATAACTTGGTCTCTATAAGATCTCTTGGGTTATTAAAACGTTTGTATTTTAATCTAATCTTCTTTTTTTCGGAAATTAATGATATTAAGGATCTCGTATACCAAAACGGATATTTTCGATTTCGTTTATTTTTTATTTTTGGAACCGTAGACGCTATCATAGAATTTACGATATTATAAAAGTTGACATCCTCATTACAAAGGTCGTATTCCCAATTTATCTTGCACAACTGAGAGATTACGAGTTTATGCTTTCCTGAAGTTGTGGGTTAAAGGGTACAACTATGAAATTAACAGATATGACAAGTGCAGGATGATGAACGTCTAGCTTGCCTAAATAAGACGAAGTTTCATTTACATCAATGGTATCAACATTTCCTAAGATCAAATGTAAAAATTTTTGGTTGCCATTTTTTACAAGATTGAATTGGTTAAGATTATTACCAGACATAAAATCAAACAAATAGTTAGCTATTGAGTTTGCAGATCTAGATGGGATTACTAGATTACTGTGGGGGGTCGATTTCCGCATAAAGCAAACAATCTCTAATTTCATGGATTTTGTTTCATATATTCTTATTTACCTAGATGTTTTTACCTTGAAAAACGAAACTTTTGTCATTTTTCATAATTACGAGCATTTTGATAATTTGTATATCTATACTAATATATAAAGCTGAATAGTTTGTTTGTTTGTTAGGTTGAACACACTAATCTCAGGAACTACTGGTCCGATTAAAAAAAAACGCTATACCCCTTGGGGATCGCGACCCACACTTTGATAACACTGATGTATATAAATAAAATGACAGAGGCGTGTCCTTGTGCACGCATCACTCAAACTCTACTAGACAGATTTCGATAAAATTTTGTAACTTTTATTTCACAGACAAAGAAACTTGGTCGTCACATAAAAAAATAAATAACGATATCCTTACTTAATAAAGTCTTAAGAAGCAACGATTCCTATAAGCACTACGCACTCAGCGATCTGCGAAGTGCTCCAAGCGGTGTGACGCGCATGTGCAGAAGGGGAAGTAAACAGATAAAATTCTTTACGAAGAAATTTAGAATACAAAGTATATTTTTGCTTTTAATTATTGTACCGTTAAGACGTACCGGGTATCAATTATATAGATATATAACTCTCTCACCTCTACAAATTCCATAGGTAATTTGTTCTCCTTCTTCGCCTCTGTCGGAATACTACTGAGTGGTTGTTCATCATCGTCTTCGAGGGGTTGCTCATCGTTACTTTCACTACCCATTCTGCAGATATGGTCCTCGAACTCTTCGTTTGTTTCGAATACTGAAAAATAAGCCAGGAGTTGAAGATCAGGCTCATAACACGAGACAAGTGGAATAATTTATAATCATACTAGCGGGCCCGGCGGACGTTGTCCCGTCCTGGTAATAAAAAAAACCTTGACAAATTATATATCTAAACCTTCTTCGTTAATTACTATATCTACTGGTGAAGGACGCATGAAAATCTGTTCAATAGTTTTCAGTTTATCGCGAACAGACAAACAGACGTAGGTGGTAGAGCCACGCTGAAGCTATTACTGGTTTTAGCATGAATGGGTCGGCTCGTCCGGGATAGTACCACCCTCTCATAGAAAACCGACGCGAAGTAACAGTGCCTGCATTGTTGCGTTTTGTTGGGTCAGTGAGAGCGCCGGAGGCCCACCTCTCCTCTCCCCCCTTATCCAAACATAGGCTGGCAATGCACTTTCGACTCCCCTGGTGTTGTTAGTGTCTATGCACGGTGGTGACCACTTAACATCAGATGACGCACCAGTTCGTTTGCCTGCTATGACATAAAAAAATGACGTGGCAAAGGACTTTGTTTTATAGTAGGTATGTAATGATAAGAGTACCCTTTTGATAACTTCATGCATGTTCGCATAAACTTAGATAAACCAAAGTACCAATGGAAATAATTTTAATAACAAAAACGAATACAAAAATTTAGCTATTCCTTTTTTTAACACAATGAAAGGATTATTAAGGAAGCAATGTAAGAGTATATAATACGGTCACTAAGCTCAATACCGATGTGAAGGTTCACGGACCTGGTTAAGACAGGTCTAAAGTGAAAATATTATTATAGACTAGCTATACCCGCGACTTCGTTCCCGTGGAACCCTATGCTAAAAACAGTGATTGATATAACCATCCGAATGTATTCAGGCCATTTACTTATGTACTTTTCAATCGTAGTGACGCCGCGTCATCACTAAAATTACAATAACTTTTGATAGAGTGGAACAATTTTTAATGAAAAAAAGACTAAGTTATTCTCGACGACCCACCTGTTCGTTTGCCACCTATGACATAAAAAAAAAATGACATAAAAAGGTCTAAAGTGAAACTATTATTATAGACTAGCTATGCCCGAGACTTCGTTCGCGTGGAACCTTATGCTAAAAACAGTGATTGATAAAACCATCCGAATGTATTCAGGCCATTTACTTATGTACTTTTCAATCGTAGTTACGCCGTGTCATCATTAAAATTACAATAACTTTTGATAGAGTGGATCAATTTTAATGAAAAAAAGACTAAGTTATTCTCGAAGATATGTTTTATGATTTTCTTGGTGTGGTTATATTGTGACCACGGTACTTTAGCAGTGATGCGTGTTCATACAAACAAACAGACAGACAGACATTTCTTATAATGATTGAAATGTATTTTATTACTTATTCCTAGACACCTGCAACGATTTTTTTTCACGAAGAAATCGAAGAAGTACAGACACGATAGATTTACATTACTATTATGTATATAGAGATAACCTGAGTGACTGTGTGGTGTCTGAGAATTACCCTAGCCGTATAAATCACTTAAAATTCACTTTTTTTTAAATAGAAATGAAATTATTACAAAAACGAGCAGTTCGAGCAATTTATAATATGAGGCCTCGCGAATCATTAAAGACTAAGTTTCAGGAATTCGGTATCTTAACTCTGCCTTCCCAATATATTCTAGATAATTTAATGTATGTCCGCAAAAATTCAGATATGTTGGATCTAGTAAAAGACCAGCATAATTTAAATACTAGAAACAGCAACAAATTGGTCATTCCATGCTTCAGGCTCACTAAATCCAAAAACAGTTTTTTAGGTAATAGTGTTAAGTTTTATAATAAAGTCCCAAAACACATTACCGATTTGCCTGATAGTGAGTTCAAGAACCATGTCAAGCGGGTTTTAATATCTAAAGGCTATTATAGGGTGGATCAATACGTGAATGATTGTGACGTCTGGAAATGACGCCCCTCTCTGTGCATCCACTAATAACGAATGTGAATATTTATATTACTATAGAAATATATGACATGAAAAAATAAACCAGATCGAGTTTCTTGCCGGTTCTTCTCGATGACTGGGCTGTTTTCCGAACCGGTAGTAGCTTTGACGTGCATAAGCGCCTTCTCAGGGCCTAAATTGAATAAAGGATATTTTGATTTTGAAACCCTGTCGAATTTACTGCTGTAATTTCTCGATAATACTCTGGTAATATCTAATTTTCATAATGGCCATCTTATGGTCAGAGTTGAATAAGACGTGTTACTTTTCTATACTAATATTATAAAGAGGTAAAGTTTGTGACTTTGTGACGTTCTTAGTGAATATTCGTGTTTGAAAGTATGATATCTTGTATGTTAGTCAAATTCCTAGGTAAAATCTATAATAAAATACATCGAATTATATATCTTTATTGGAAATGTCATAGAAACAAAAATGAATATGAGAATGTAGGAAAATATAAAAAATAAATATAATTTTGTTCGTATTTTGTACTGATTAAACATTATTTTATGTGTTTGCTATTTTCATGTTGATAGATATATCTTGGTATCGTTAATAGCCTCCGCCCGTTTGGTCACAGCAGATTTAGATCTCTCGTATTCCGACGTATGATTTACTGTTAATATATTATTTTCGGCAACGTTTAGCTTAGGCTTAGCGCCTGCTTTGCAATAACATAATTTGTTTAGACTTGTTTAAAATAAATTAATGTAATATTAATTTCCAAAGTATGGTTAAGTAATTATCTAATATCAGAAGATGTTCTTGGCATTTCCTATATTCAGTCTGTGACTATCAAATCCTACATATTATAGGCTAAAAATCCTGAGATTCTAGCGCTTGCAACCCTAACGGATCTAAGGGGTGTAAGGGGTGTCGAATAACATCATAAGATTTGAGAAACCCAAGCCAACCTCACCTGCACGTGGTGCACCCTGCTGAATAACGAACGAGGCAATGGCGAAAACGGGGTGGTAGGGTCTTACCGCCTGACTGGGTCGCAACTACCATGTATATGGCGAAAAAGCGCGTCATAGTGATTCGCTTCTGCGGGTCGCGTTTTGGGATCAGCCTGTGCATATCCAGCTTTTCGCAGGCCGGCATGACAGCGGCGACCGGCGATGGATAGTGTCCCACTAGATGGTCGCCATTGTTTTTGGACTGCACTGTGCTTATCATCAGGCATAGTGCAGTCATTTTGCCGTGCTACAATACGTCTTATAACTCGATGAGCTCCGGTTTCACTGACGAAAAAGCATGACTCATTGTCACGATTCGCCTGAGCCAAGCGAACAAGCGATAGAGAGGCGCAATCGGCCTAAGCACGGCAGTCCGGTGAAGCTGTTAAGGTTAAGACCTTGTTAAATCAATAGCGCAGCCAATTCGAAAAAAAAACGGCCTAAGCTTTCCGCTTGTGACGCATCTATTATAGAATAATGCAATTCAATTCATAATAGTATGCAATTTTTCATCAATGTTATCTAATGACGTTATCACATAAAATTATCGTCCTTAAACCGACTTTACAGAGAACCAAGTTTTGGTTTTAATACCTGGAACACGCACACAAAATTACATCAAAATCAGTCCAGCCGTTTAGGAGCACTTCAGTGACATACACACGTACAAAGGAAACTTACATATAAAGATGTATAATAATATATACTCGTACATGTATATACATATAATAAACGTAAATCTCTCCTATCTTCATTAACTTATCTCTCCCTCGCAACTTCCGTTCGCCACGCCTGATCACACGTTTTCGTAATGCTCTAGTCACGCATTCACCAGCTTTCTCCCAAAGTCAAGCGTACGTAAAGAAGTATTACTTTAGAAAGGAAGTAAATATTTGTATACAAATTAAAATAAACTTACTGCAATTACAAAATGAGCACCACACGGCTTTCTCCTTCGACTTGTGCCTCAGATGTATATTCATATGCACTTTGAGATGCTGACGTCTCTTGAAGCGCCGGTTACAAACGTTACACTCGTGTGGTCTAGTCTCGTCTTTGTGTCTCGTTGTCCGCGGTACCAACAGACTATTATCTTCAGACTGGAAATTATATTTTTCATCACACAGGACGTAAGTTAAGTATCGCTCAAATTTACAAAAAAAATCTCAGTGGCATATATATTCATTTAAGTGATAATTTTTAAACGGCAAGAACCGATTACTGTGAATATAATATTGGGGGCGAAATCTCGGTGCAGGTGGGGTCATTAATTTATGCATTTGCATTTCCGTGCACACGTGCAGGTCCGGCGGTATAGTACCGACAACAAACCGCTTGGAGAGAGTAACTCAAGGAGAGTATAAAACGGGCTTATTAATATATGTCTGACCACTTTGGCACCCTTGAGCTTGTTGCCATACCGCTGTGTCCTAAGCCCTCCGCCTAAAAAAAGCCCGGTGAAACTGCAAAGGCCCGTCAAGTCAGCGGTTAGTCAGTTCGAAAAACAATGTCTGGCAACACGTCATTTCTATTATATTATATACATAACTAACTATTTTATGTATAGAGGAAACGCTCGGAGGGAGTAACTCAAGGAGAGTATAAAACGGGCTTATTAATATATGTCTGACCACTTTGGCACCCTTGAGCTTGTTGCCATACCGCTGTGTCCTAAGCCCTCCGCCTAAAAAAAGCCCGGTGAAACTGCAAAGGCCCGTCAAGTCAGCGGTTAGTCAGTTCGAAAAACAATGTCTGGCAACACGTCATTTCTATTATATTATATACATAACTAACTATTTTATGTATAGAGGAAACGCTCGGAGGGGGTAACTCAAGGAGAGTATAAAACGGGCTTATTAATATATGTCTGACCACTTTGGCACCCTTGAGCTTGTTGCCATACCGCTGTGTCCTAAGCCCTCCGCCTAAAAAAAGCCCAGTGAAACTGTAAAGGCCCGTAAAGTCAGCGGTTAGTCAGTTCGAAAAACAATGTCTGGCAACACATCATTTCTATTATATACATAACTATTTTATGTATAAAGGAAACATGGTAAGCACCATATCGTTTGTCCCACTTCTCTACGGTAGGATAAAACCCATAATTGAATCCATACAGCTTATAGACATAGTATTATTTAAAAAATAATAAGTTTATCTATACCTATACGTATAATAACAATGTAAATCTTCCGTGTTCGTTTGTATACGCATCACTCCTAAAATACTGCGTTCATTATAAAACCTCTTCATTAATCTCATCCATTATAAATAATTTCGTTTTTTTACCTGCAGGCTAAGCAGTAATAATAATTTGCAAAGAGGTAACTTAAAATCGATAAATAAACTCTATATTAGCCGTAGGGATTAAGGCCCGTACACGAAATACGTTACGCTGTCACATTTTCTGCGTCCCTCCCTGTCAGTATTGCGTCACGAATGGTAGTGCTCCCTGTGCATACATATATATCATCTTGTTACCCTTATCCCACCTAAGTAGGGTCGGCACACGTTTTCCCCTTTCACTCTCCCTTATCAGCTCTGTCATCTCAGTATTCACACCTTTTATACACATATCATTTTTCACACAATATTCTATACCTTTTGCGGTCTTTCTTTACTGCTATATCCGCACACGTGTATAATACGACTACCTGAGCCGGCCACGCGTTGCTGTGGCTCACTTATTACATGTTAAATTAAAATCATTGATAAAGTATTTGGTATTATGGCGTAATAATGAATCTGCCTAAAAATTTGATACAGTAAAATCGAGGTTACGTAGTAAATAGGTTAACAGAACACGTGCACCATAAAATAAACTGGAGATGAAAAGAAAACTCAAAATTAAAACGTGGCGCCATCTATGATATATTTACGACAGTCGGTTCTAGAGTTTTCTGTCAACAAACTAATTTAAAGCGCCATCTGTTCGAGACCGATGAAACTTATAATCAATAAGAATAATTAACTTTAACAATCATTTTCTTTATGATTAAAAAATATTGAGGGCATTAACCAAAATATAAAATATCATACCTCTCAAATTGAACCAAATTATGCATAAATGCAAACTTTCATGAGAATCGGTTGAATAGTTTCGGAGTTCATCGTGGACAAACATCACGACACTGAAATACATATTATAAAATAAAGTCCTCTGCCACGACTGTCTGTCTGTTCACGATAAACTCCAAAACTACTTAACAGATTTTCATGCGGTTTTCACCAGTAGATAAAGTGATTCATGAGGAAAGTTTAGGTATATAGTTTGTCAAGGTTCTTTTTTATTATCCGAGCGGGATAAAGTCCGCCGGGTCATCTAGTTTTTAAATATTTAAGATATATATTAGGTACGTACGTAAACGTTGCTAATTTATATGGAAAAAATAGGGTAGGCGACTATGTTCTCTTAAAAATGATTCTGTTGTTCCAAAGGAAATAATTCCTAGTTAATATACATTGCATAAGCATGCCATCCCACTAGTAGGAGGTATTTAAAAAAATGTTATTTGTTATACTTAGGAACTGTTCATAGAATTCGAACTTATGGAAGGATAGGGGGTACCGCTTACTGTGAAAAATCTACCGCGGGCTAGAAGGATCTATCGAAACGGGACATTCTCAGTTCATCAAATAATTTTGCAATTTTTTCTCTCGATTTTTTAAATTATATTTGTATATAGACGACGTAAGCGTACCTAAGAGATATATGAGAGTATACTTACGAAGAATTCACTCTGATCACGAAGTAGAGAATGCAAATTTGTCATATCTTCAGTATTGTTTGCGTAAAACTTCACATGAGTGTTCATATGCTCCAGAAGTTGGTCGTCTTTAACGAACGCTGGAACAAGAAGCGATTATCACACATCGGTCTATGACAACTTTGATTGAATCATTGCATTGAAGTAGGGATGGCGATCTGACATCGATTAATCGAACAAATTTTTAGACATATTAAAATCGATTATTTTAATCAATATTACACATATACTCGATCTCTCTGTGTGCTAAAAGTAATAAAAATGCTAAATAAAAAAGATTAAAAAAAAAACTCAAACAAAACATTAAAATATCGATTTTTGAATAATCGATTCAGTAAACCTCGATTCCTTACATCGATTTTTATGCAAAGAATCGCTATCCCCACATTGGAGCATTATTAATTGCTTTTATTTTTACACCTTTGTAAGCAATATATTTTGTACTTTATAGGTGTTTGACCACCATCACACCTGATATTAAATAAAGATGTGTTCTAGGGTGGTAAGCACACTAAAACTAGAAGGACTGGCTGTCTAGTATAGCTGCCGGAACACACATCTGTTCGAGACCGATGAAACTTATAATCAATAAGAATAATTAACTTTAACAATCATTTTCTTTATGATTAAAAAATATTGAGGGCATTAACCAAAATATAAAATATCATACCTCTCAAATTGAACCAAATTATGCATAAATGCAAACTTTCATGAGAATCGGTTGAATAGTTTCGGAGTTCATCGTGGACAAACATCACGACACTGAAATACATATTATAAAATAAAGTCCTCTGCCACGACTGTCTGTCTGTTCACGATAAACTCCAAAACTACTTAACAGATTTTCATGCGGTTTTCACCAGTAGATAAAGTGATTCATGAGGAAAGTTTAGGTATATAGTTTGTCAAGGTTCTTTTTTATTATCCGAGCGGGATAAAGTCCGCCGGGTCATCTAGTTTTTAAATATTTAAGATATATATTAGGTACGTACGTAAACGTTGCTAATTTATATGGAAAAAATAGGGTAGGCGACTATGTTCTCTTAAAAATGATTCTGTTGTTCCAAAGGAAATAATTCCTAGTTAATATACATTGCATAAGCATGCCATCCCACTAGTAGGAGGTATTTAAAAAAATGTTATTTGTTATACTTAGGAACTGTTCATAGAATTCGAACTTATGGAAGGATAGGGGGTACCGCTTACTGTGAAAAATCTACCGCGGGCTAGAAGGATCTATCGAAACGGGACATTCTCAGTTCATCAAATAATTTTGCAATTTTTTCTCTCGATTTTTTAAATTATATTTGTATATAGACGACGTAAGCGTACCTAAGAGATATATGAGAGTATACTTACGAAGAATTCACTCTGATCACGAAGTAGAGAATGCAAATTTGTCATATCTTCAGTATTGTTTGCGTAAAACTTCACATGAGTGTTCATATGCTCCAGAAGTTGGTCGTCTTTAACGAACGCTGGAACAAGAAGCGATTATCACACATCGGTCTATGACAACTTTGATTGAATCATTGCATTGAAGTAGGGATGGCGATCTGACATCGATTAATCGAACAAATTTTTAGACATATTAAAATCGATTATTTTAATCAATATTACACATATACTCGATCTCTCTGTGTGCTAAAAGTAATAAAAATGCTAAATAAAAAAGATTAAAAAAAAAACTCAAACAAAACATTAAAATATCGATTTTTGAATAATCGATTCAGTAAACCTCGATTCCTTACATCGATTTTTATGCAAAGAATCGCTATCCCCACATTGGAGCATTATTAATTGCTTTTATTTTTACACCTTTGTAAGCAATATATTTTGTACTTTATAGGTGTTTGACCACCATCACACCTGATATTAAATAAAGATGTGTTCTAGGGTGGTAAGCACACTAAAACTAGAAGGACTGGCTGTCTAGTATAGCTGCCGGAACACATACAGAATGTATATTAAAAAGACAAGCCAGATCGAGTTTCTTGCCGGTTCTTCTCGATGACTGTGTTGTTTTCCGAATCGGTGGTAGATTGACGTTTATAAGCGCCTTCTTAGAGCCAAAATCGAATAGTGTTTTTGATTTTGGTGCTTAACGACAGATTTTGTCCTTGAGAAAAACTCTACCCCCATGGTATGGTGTTTTCCTTCATCAAAACCTCGAGCGGGATAAAGTCCGCCGGGTCATCTAGTTTTTAAATATTTAAGATATATATTAGGTACGTACGTAAACGTTGCTAATTTATATGGAAAAAATAGGGTAGGCGACTATGTTCTCTTAAAAATGATTCTGTTGTTCCAAAGGAAATAATTCCTAGTTAATATACATTGCATAAGCATGCCATCCCACTAGTAGGAGGTATTTAAAAAAATGTTATTTGTTATACTTAGGAACTGTTCATAGAATTCGAACTTATGGAAGGATAGGGGGTACCGCTTACTGTGAAAAATCTACCGCGGGCTAGAAGGATCTATCGAAACGGGACATTCTCAGTTCATCAAATAATTTTGCAATTTTTTCTCTCGATTTTTTAAATTATATTTGTATATAGACGACGTAAGCGTACCTAAGAGATATATGAGAGTATACTTACGAAGAATTCACTCTGATCACGAAGTAGAGAGTGCAAATTTGTCATATCTTCAGTATTGTTTGCGTAAAACTTCACATGAGTATTCATATGCTCCAGAAGTTGGTCGTCTTTAACGAACGCTGGAACAAGAAGCGATTATCACACATCGGTCTATGACAACTTTGATTGAATCATTGCATTGAAGTAGGGATGGCGATCTGACATCGATTAATCGAACAAATTTTTAGACATATTAAAATCGATTATTTTAATCAATATTACACATATACTCGATCTCTCTGTGTGCTAAAAGTAATAAAAATGCTAAATAAAAAAGATTAAAAAAAAAACTCAAACAAAACATTAAAATATCGATTTTTGAATAATCGATTCAGTAAACCTCGATTCCTTACATCGATTTTTATGCAAAGAATCGCTATCCCCACATTGGAGCATTATTAATTGCTTTTATTTTTACACCTTTGTAAGCAATATATTTTGTACTTTATAGGTGTTTGACCACCATCACACCTGATATTAAATAAAGATGTGTTC
>MU159621.1:30384-91106 GCA_015888305.1 Antheraea pernyi | reverse complement strand
ATATGAGAGTATACTTACGAAGAATTCACTCTGATCACGAAGTAGAGAATGCAAATTTGTCATATCTTCAGTATTGTTTGCGTAAAACTTCACATGAGTGTTCATATGCTCCAGAAGTTGGTCGTCTTTAACGAACGCTGGAACAAGAAGCGATTATCACACATCGGTCTATGACAACTTTGATTGAATCATTGCATTGAAGTAGGGATGGCGATCTGACATCGATTAATCGAACAAATTTTTAGACATATTAAAATCGATTATTTTAATCAATATTACACATATACTCGATCTCTCTGTGTGCTAAAAGTAATAAAAATGCTAAATAAAAAAGATTAAAAAAAAAACTCAAACAAAACATTAAAATATCGATTTTTGAATAATCGATTCAGTAAACCTCGATTCCTTACATCGATTTTTATGCAAAGAATCGCTATCCCCACATTGGAGCATTATTAATTGCTTTTATTTTTACACCTTTGTAAGCAATATATTTTGTACTTTATAGGTGTTTGACCACCATCACACCTGATATTAAATAAAGATGTGTTCTAGGGTGGTAAGCACACTAAAACTAGAAGGACTGGCTGTCTAGTATAGCTGCCGGAACACATACAGAATGTATATTAAAAAGACAAGCCAGATCGAGTTTCTTGCCGGTTCTTCTCGATGACTGTGTTGGTTTCCGAATCGGTGGTAGATTGACGTTCATAAGCGCCTTCTTAGAGCATAAATTGAATAAAGAGTTTTTGATTTTGGAGCTTAACGACAGATTTTGACTTTGAGAAAAACTCTACCCCCATGGTATGGTGTTTTCCTTCATCAAATTCCTCCGATCGATCACAGTAACTGAGCCATCGTCGCTTTAAATACTATTTTATTTTCAAATAAGTGATGATTCAGAGATAAAAATTGCGATCTAAAAGTATCCTTCTGCGTCATTAAAATGTTTCGGGTGGGTGGCAACCTTTTTTAGTCTTTATTGTCCTTTAATCCGTCCTCTATGACCTGCCACGCCTAGACGATCTAGTTGCCTATCTTTATTTATGTTATTTTGCCTCTAAATAAAAAAGTGCTTTTATTTCTTGATCATGTAACAATGGATATAGAATTCAACCTCAAGCAAGGAAGCATGAAAGCATTTGTGCAGTTGTTTTAGAAGAAAAAAAAAAAGCAAAATAACTTATTTTATCTACTTTAGTTTCTGAATCTTTTCTTTCTATAAATACGAATGACGATTGGAACAATGATGACTCAGTGGTAACGTAATTGTGTCGATTGACGTAAATTCGAATTCATACAATGCGTCTTATTAGCTTTACGACGAAGTGGTGAAAGGCGAAATTGGTGGTAACGCTTTTCCTAATGTTAGTCTAGCCCAGGGTATGGCAAAGTGTTTGTTACCGATTTCCCAGAGGGTCAACATGAACCAAAACCGATTTTGGGGGTCGACGAGGTATAAAAATCGACTCCTATTAATTACACACGACTAATCAAAACTGTAGTGAAAAAATAGACCAAAAAAAATGCGGATGGAAAAAATATACATGAATAAAAATGAATTGCCGAATGTATTATATGAATTCAGAACGACTGCACCTCTTTGGCAAATTCTTTTTTTGAAGTTATACTTCTTTGACACGTTAGGGAAAAATGATGAGAGTAAATAGTCAACATTTTGTTTCTTTGTATTAAAACTTTCAATGTATTAAATACCTATTTTCTATTGTTAGTGTCGTTTTTTCTACAAACGTAGAATAAGGCGAAAAATAAAATTTTTGAAAAGATTGTTATCTTGTTACGCCAAAGAAGTATAACTTCTAACGCGTGAACACTCACACTTTTTTTGTGTTTGTGACTGTCGGAACTAAGTTTATATGAGATATAGAATGTTTAAATAATCGTATGGAAAAATGACAAGTTTGGTTTATAAAAACTCCATATAAAAAAGTAAGTGAGAAGAAAGAGGCAAAATTTAGATTAATTTTCTTCATTAGTAAAAACGCACGAAACCGGGGCATACAGCTAGTTTTACTAACAAGATACTAGGCGGTACGTACAAAATTAACTTTGACGTAAAATATTTGTTGGCCTCAAACGGCCTTGGTCACCGAACTGGTTGCTCGGCTCACACGGTCCCAGAGAAAGGGGGCACCAAGTAGCTCAAGGGCATTAGTGCCTCGAACCGACCCATCGGAAGGGGGGAGTTACTAAGCCGTACGCGCCCGACTCCGTATAACACGCTTATTACTCGTCGCTCGGTTTCAACCTACTCTTCCCTATGTAAACGGGTTTACTTTCTGGTAAACTAAACCTAGTCCTGTAGGTTGAACGTCTAAAATCGATTATCAAGCACACTCCAGCTTTGTAGGAACCAACGGATTTTTCTGTTACCTCATAGCTATGCTAAGTAATTTGAATTCAATTAGTGATATATTCCCACATTATTATATATTAGTTTTTGCTCGCGGTCTTAATGTAGCTTATATCTATTCATCAGGAACATTAAATTTTTTGTGTCTTTTATCCTATGTCTTTTTCTATACTTCCTATAACATACATCATATCATGATCGGTTGAGCACTTCGGGCTTCAAAAGCGTAACTCACTTTCGCTCTTATAATATTAGTTAGAAGGATATTCCCTAATTATATCGCCTTGTATTGGGAAAATCCATAGCCGTAGACCTTAGTCCGGAAAAGCTGTGAAGGTCAGTCTGGCAAATAACGTTAGATAGTTTGAAAAAATATGTCCAATGTCTTAGTATTAAAAAAAAATACATGATCGCGTGGTAATTAAGTATTGACTCTCTCCCGGGAACAAACCTTTGTCCATTAGTAAGTTATTATTAGGACTGGTTATTTATTATTAAAACTAGTTGAAGAATGTCTCTGTGGGGACTCGCGAAGATGCTTTATTTTTTTTTAAGTCGATAAATATAGCCGTATATTTAATGTATCATATAACTAATATAACATTATCATTATTGATAATATAGTTATTGGTAACAACAAAATAATTATCTCTTTTGCCCACTACTTAGGCTTTTCTGCTATGTACCAGTTAAAAAAAGTGTTGCCTCAATATACGTAATAGAGAAATATTCCTAGAAGTTTGTTTATAGAGATGTATGTATATTTCGTTTTCACTATAGTTAGCATATACTTTGAAGTTTTTGAAGTCAATATTTAAGTAAACACAATCATTAAGTATTCTCAGAAATATACGATACAATAACTTCTCTACGATCCTTATTAGTCATGTTATATCTATACATCGTAGTATTTTTAAAAGAAAAAAGAGTATTGTGTTATTTTACATTATGTATTAAAAAATATTATGGATGCTAAATATTGGCTTTAAAATATAATTATACATTTATCGAGTAGTTATTTTAATAGAAAATTTAAGGTGAAAATAAATAATTGGGTAAATAAACTAAGTTTGATACTACACCATACATTTTAAGGTACTTTTTAATTCCGTGACAAATTAATCCTTAAGGTACTATATAAATTTACAACGATAAAACAAATGTTATTGATAAAAAACGGCACAGTTGTAACAGCTATATTTTTAATAAAATTCATAATTAAAACTTTACTCCATTATCGGAAATGACGGTAGTAGAATGGAAATGATATCAAGACTTTTGGAAATGACTTTTCATGGTTGGTAATGATTTCATATGACTCCAGGTAAGATGTTCTGGATAAAATAAAATGACTTGGCGTTTTGTCGAAAATGAAGAAAGGAAATAGAAATCTCACCATAAGTAAATAGAAACTTCTTTAATCATGTATGTTCTTTATTAATTAATACGCATAAATTACAAATAAAGCACCTTCAAAAATAATGTAAACACACAAACAAACTCTTCAGCTTTATATATTAGTATAGATAACAGCGGAATTTACGAAAACATTTTTTTTGTGCGTTTCGTTTATTTACCCAATTACTTGGTATATACCTAATACTCATTTGGAAGACTGGACATGACGCCCCTCTCTGTGTGCCCACTAAAAATGAATGCAACTATGTTTTGTAAAAATATATAACATGAGATAAACCAGATCGAGTTTCTTGCCGGTTCATCTCGATGACTGGGTTGTTTTCCGAACCGGTGGCAGCTTTGACGTGCATAAGCGCCTTCTCAATAGCTAAATTGAATAAAGGATATTTTGATTATCGATTTAATTTTGCTGTCTAATAATGCTAGTTGAAAATCGATCGTCAATCACCAATATGTCGTTCTTTTAATCAGAAAATAATTTAACTAAAAAAATTACATTTTTCGAATTTTCACTAGAACGTAAATTAATGTCGCGAGAAGAATACGTCCAATTTGATAGGCACTTCGATACTATTAAAACTACGAAAAAGTTATTAGAAACTTGAAATAGCTCAAAAGCGTTTTTTTCCTACAAATAAATATTTTATTTTCACAACTGAGCAATGGCAACGTGATGCCATCGGCGCCGCCGGGCCGAACGGGTCAAATGTAACCTGCGAATTTTATTAATGCCCAGTCTGAGGGACATTTGACGGTCATGATTACGATTCTAAATACATTTATACATTTTCGAAACCTTTAAAAAAAAAAACCAAATAGTGTGCAGTAAGACAGCAGGTCCTCTCTTAAACAGCGATTAATTTATATATATTTTCTATGTCAAAAGGAGGCAAACGAAAAGGTAGTTAAGTGATCACCACCGTCCATAGACACTAGCAACACCAGGGGAGTCGCAATCGCGTTACCAGCCTGTGTATGGGCGAAGGGTAGGGAAAAGAGTAAGGGGAAGGGAAAGGGGGTCAGGGGAAGGAAAGGAGGTGGGACTCCGGCGCTCTCACTGACCGAACGAAACGCAACAATGCAAGCACTGTTACTTCACGTCGGTGTGTTTATATGACCTTATTTACTTTTATTTGTTTATACATTACATACATTTGTCAAGGTTATTTTTATTATCAGGGTATGACAACGTCCGCCGAGCACACTAGTCTTATACACATATAGTATTTACAGAGTAATCTCCAACTTAGAAGCAAAAAATAATACCCGATTTTGAAACATTCTTCATAGGTGATCCGCTCCTATTGGTCTTAGCGTGATGATATATAACCTATATATTTCTTCGATAAATGAGCTATATAACACTGAAAGAATTTTTCAAATCGGACCAGTAGTTCCTGAGATTACCCCCTACAACGTCACAAACTCACAAACTTTACCTCTTTATATTACTATAGCTAAACTACTTCTTACTTGCGTTTTTATGATTTTAAGGTACATAAATAAAATAAGGAAAATTATGAATAAAGAAGAACAAAATATTTGGGTACATCCTTACTAAGCGTATTTTTTAAATCAGATATCATATTACTTTTAATTATAAGATTTTTTTTCTCGAACTGTCTATGCTATTGACCTGGCAAGGTCTTTACAGCTTCACCGGACTACAAAAGAGGATTCTGACGACATCCCACGTGTTAAAATCCATAAAGCCGCTTGGGCCACAAAATTGTATCAAAGAAATAAACACACATACATGCAATCAAAAAGTCTATGTATGTTACCTTCTTTTACGCAGTCGGATAAATTTAATATCAGATAGATTTATATTGTCGGATATATATTTAGAATATCTAACCATAGAAATACAGAAATTATGAAAACGTAAATATAACTTCAAGCTAGTATTATTTAGATAGGATTAAGTACTCATATCTTAAGGGTTAACCCGTAAGATGCGAAGTCATCGTAACTTATTTTCACTATAAATTTCATTATGAAAATCTGCATAAATTTATTTATACTTAATAACATATGCACAACTTGTGTATATATTTAAGGGTTAATAATAAATAGTGAAAAACTGTCAAGAAGTGTCAGTTCTGATACTGTTATTATATTTGGGAATAAACTTATAAGTTGGAACAAAGTTACCTGATTGATAGAGCCCAATCAGAAGCGAGTATAGGAAGAACAAGCACTACACCACTTTCGAACTGACTACGCTATTGACCAAGCAAGGTCTTAACAGCTTCACCGGACTACTAAGGCGAACGCTTAAGGCAGTCAGCCGATTTTATTTTGACAACTAGCTCAAGGGTGCGCGGCACACCTCGGCTTTGGCTGTTGCCTGATACATGCAATTCGCGACCTATGTAAGCTAACCTAAGCTAAAATAACTATTCATACATATATGAGTTGTTGAAACATATATGTGTACCAAGCATTCATACCTCAACAACCCTTATATATATTTCGTATCGGATAATATTCTGAACTATTTCAGTTTCATAAGGGAAAAAATAAAACCCTTCCACTTGCATGTGTAAGCGTGTATGCGTGCACGTGTGTGGAGGTGATATGTGTAATGTTGTCGCAGTGATGTAAGATTTTGTGTCACTGTATCGCGCGATCAGGGTACTCAAGGGCTCCACGCCGAGGGAACGGACCTAGGCTTGAGCTGCTGCCGAGGGGGGCCTAGTCTGGTAACAGCACTACACCACAGTATAAATATGAGAGACAGTAAGGAAACTACGAACAAACGCTCGAAAACGGCACACTCACACAAACATGCGCATCGATGAGAGGTTTTGAAAGGAATTCTATGGACAGTACCGCGAAACCCGCTTAGGGGTCTCGTCTATGCGCATCTTTGTGTGAGCGTGCCGGTGCGAGCGTTTATAAGTAGTTTCCATACTGTCTGCTATGAGTACTGTGACTACACTATTTCTTGGAAGATGATTAAAGTCGAGTGGTGTATTATTGGGCATTGATTATGGTCATAAAGCATCCGCATACGACTTTACTGTAGTCACTATTTTTTAAGTGCGTTTTATTCGCGGCAGATATTTTCATAGAACGTCATACTGTCACGGTATGTCAGCTTTAACTATCTCGTATATTATTTTAGTACAAAGGTACGCGTCGGCTGCAGATGGCCGTAGCTGAATATAAGCCGGTAGCAAGAATGAAATTAATACTAGAGGACTCTGGTGTGGTCTGTAGTGAATATTTAACAATTCATTTGTTCTAGTTAGCAATAATAAATTTATTCACTTAATTAAGTAATATTTAATAAACATTTGTTATATTACAAAAAGGTAAAATTTGTAAATTCGTTAGTCAAAGATAATTTCATAAATAGTTGCCTATATGCGAGACGCTCTTTCACGCACGATTGGAGTGTGCAGAAATGAATACGTTAAAGCGTTACGCATTCGCAAGTGATTGTTGTATTATTGTTTGTCTTTCTTTATACACGCACTCTTTCTCGCGCGAAAGCGTTTTCGTGAGGTAAAGAGCGTGTTATGTAAAGAAAGCTAAGGACAAGCTATCTTGTGTAAGCTAGCTATTGTAAATCTCATAGCATTGTTTAGCTAGCTTATGTAAGAACGAGCTAAGACCGATGTGGAATAAAAATTACAATATAAATAAATTAATATTTAGAGAATATATTTAGCTTTTATGGACATCCATTTAAAAGTTACATTAAAAGTACCCGTCTTGTGTTTATTTCATTTTTTAACGAAACATGTAGAATAATCGTATGAAACTGTTTCTAATTCAGCTTGCAAGATAACCTAAACAAACTACGTCATTGGAAGCTAAATTAAAAAAAAAATACAAAATAAAAACGAGTTCAATATGAAAAACCAATAAGGTACTAAAATGCGAAAAATAACAAAATTATTAAATTAACCAAATTAAATAAGAAATATTTAATTTAATTAAATAAGAATAATTGATATTTGCGCCACCTAATAATATGTATCTATATTTAAAGTCGATGCCAACCTAAATTCATTTCATCTACATACAAAGTTTAGGTCCACTCTCGTGTCCCGCAATGTATATCCGTATAGTTATAGTATACATATTTTTTTACCTGCAACGACTTTGAAATGTAGGTTGGCATCGATTCCAAATATCAATATTTTTTATTTAATTTGGTTAATTTAATAATTTAAGTTTTCCATATCGAAGTCGGTTAATTTTATTTTGTCATTTATATTTTATATTTCATTTTTAGTGTCCATAAATATATACGGTTTCTATTGGGTATAATAAAATTATTGAAATCGGTTCCAAGTAGACGAAAATATGTAGAAACGAAGTGGGTGAAAATCAAATAAACGATATTTCACCTCCTTAGGGGTTGAATATTCTCTTCAAATTTATATGGGACCCCTTATGAGTATAACCAATTCAAATAAAAAAGAATAATTAAAATCGGTTCACAATTGACGAACTCCTCCTTTTTCGAAGTCTGTTAAAAATTCTATGAATGCGAATTCCAGTTATAGGGTTGGTATAAAGCTGGTCGATAAAGAGCTGCTATACGAAAATTAACCATATAACAATGAGATTAATAACTGTCCAATGTACTAATACCACAGATGGTATTCCCAAACTACCATTACCGTTCGTAACTAGTGAAGGCAAAATGCGAAATTCAACCTACCCTTGTGCCTCACCCCACCTAAAAATAAACGACGTCCGTATACCCGTCTATAGCAACCCCAGCGATGCCCTCCCCCTATTTGCGACCCTCGTAACCACTGGCCCATGGGGGATCGCCCCTGGTACCGTACGATAAGGTCGAGTGGCGGTAACAGCATATATTCATGTTACGAAACGAAAATTTTTCATCGTTATTTTGTTACTGTAGGATATAATAACCCATGATATTGTATCTAAAAAGCTGTAGATATGTTACCTACATTATATTTTAACAAAACACACACATACATAAAGCAATATTGTAACGCCACACTGTTTTAGTAAAAATATGGAAGTAAGATGGCATTATATTATATTGTTCTTATGTTCGTAGCAGCTTAGAATATGCATCGCAAATCTGGAACCCTAGATACCATTTATATATAAATCGTTTAGAAAATATCCAGAAAAAAATAATTAAATATCTATGTTACCGTTTACATTATACCTACGATCCCAATAATTATAGTGAACTTTGTAATAAGCATCATTTGTTGCCTCTTGTGAAGCGAAGAGAAATAGCAGATACAACATACCTGCTCAAAATTACTTCTAATATTGTAGATTGTTCCGAACTTCTGTCGAAAGTATTTATTAATGTTCCGACCAAACATCTACGTACAAACCCCCCTCTTTCGCTGCCCACTGTTTCCACAAATTACCGGCAGAATTCATATTTATGGCGAGCTAGTCACTCCTTCAACACTATGAGCGAGATAGGTGATTTTGACCTATTTAATACTAGTGTAAATAAAGCGACAACGTTTTTAACAAGGACGTTCTTTAATGATGGCGATTGCAAATAGTAACAGACTGTTTATATTCTTGGATTTCTTCCTTTATTATAATGTTAAACTAATACCATATAATGCAAGTGATTGTATTCTGTTTTATATCGGCGAAGACTTATAAATGGCTTGATGTTTTTCTAGTCTAATAACTATGTTTTGTATATTATAGCTGTTAGTTTTCCTAATAAATAAATAAAATAAAATATTCTCAATATCGGTGGTGAAAAAGAAGTAGTTGTATGTTGCTTAGATACGGACTCTTTAGTTATATACCAGTGAACGGCAAACTCGTCATCCAAAAGGGCCAAATATAAACAATATAAAAAATATTTTTTTCAAAGAGCCATTTTTTAACTTGAGTTTTGCTTCGGTAGATACAGTTTTATTGAAATAATTAGGATTAAAAATACACCCTCTAACTTGCCTTTGTTCTATATTTTGCAAACGACTAGCCGTGCTGTTGTTGCTTTCTAAAAATATTCCTCTTTTCTGTAGGCCCACGTTTCAAAAATGGTCGTCTCTTACATGGTAAGTCAATATTCTGTGTCTGCATTAAACACTTTTTGGAAGAACCGCAACTGAATGAAAGAGCCGTATGCAGTCCGCGAGCCACAGTTTGCTGACCTCTGGGATATACTCAGGGGTAGTAAGCTTGGAAACGACGTCAATCGAGTATTTTCAATGAAGGTATCTATGATATTATAATATTTTTGCTATCTGTTCGTACATTGCTATGGCTCCCCATTGCAAATCAGAGCTGTAGTAGCACTCAGTTGTACTGCAACATGTAGCTGAATGGGGTTGCTGTTGTTGGGCATTTTTAATGAGTTTATGTATGTTTTCTTTATTTACTTTGTAACTTTGACGTCTCCTAACAAAGAAAACTTTTTCTTTCTTTATTTATTTAGTTTGTTTAAGTTTAATTTTAACTATGACAATATATACTATGATAATATATACCGTACACTCAATGTCTTTGTGCTTACAGGTATCTCTAATTAAGACATTTATTGCGCACGATAATTAGTGTCCAGTCAGCGGTCATGGGAACACGTCGTGTCCAAGTGTATCTTGTGGTTAACGAGTTTTCAAATAAATTCGACATTTTTCCTCACATTGGTTAAGGTAAAAGAACCGAGTGAATGATAATTATAATTTTATAAGAAATAACAACATAAATTTTTTATTTAAACATACTTTAGTAAATTTTGTTATCCTTGAAATGCCAATTTTACAATAATTTAAACAGTATTTTTTTGTATATGTAAAAAGTTTAGAATAAATAATTTTACGAACTAGATTTGAAAGATAAAGGTTACGTGATACAACCTCGTCTTTCCCGAGTTAGAAGGCAGTAACAACCGTGAACTCGCTCAAAGTAAAATCGGCTGAGTGCCTTAAGCGCTCGCCTTAGTAGTCCGGTGAAGCTGTTAAGACCTTGCTTGGTCAATAGCGTAGTCAGTTCGAAAAAAAAAAAACCGTGAACCCGGAATTTTATTAGTAATCAAATTCTGGGTTCAAAATCCCTGGTTTCGCTTACTTCTAGGAAGAAACTGTAGGTACCAAATATGACGTGTTACGACGCTTGTTATTTCAACTCGGGTTAACCTTACTTGCTTTTTTCCTCTAGACACACGTAATACGAGATTGTTTCTCGAACGAACAAGTTGTGTTTCCCCGGTTTAATCGATAACTTTTAATACATGTGAGTAAATTATAAAAGTCTTTTATTAAAGAATCCGCTTCAGGGAATATAGAATGGATAGTCGGCCAACACGAATCTGTTACTATTCTTCTATCCATTGTCTTTTTAGATTCATCAACATTCCAAACTGATGTTAAATACCGATGTAACGTTATGTGATAACACTTTAAGTAGTATTTTTCCCGTTTTTATCAGTTACTAGTATCATGAATGAATGAATTCTTTATTGCACTTTTGATTTGTACACTGACGAGCATGAGGCATTTTCTTTCAGCTAACCAGTAGTGTTAAGCAAAAACTTTTGTAGGTAGTGCCTATAATAAACAAAACAGAAGAAAATGGATGAATAAATATATACATGTATGCAATATTATAATAAAATAAATACATATATAACATACATATACATACATACATAATTACTTACAAACGTACATACAATGATCGAATTATGAAAAATCCGTTGATAAAAATTTCGAACCATGGACTATGTCACCAAGTCGTTTCCTATTCAACTATGTATTAAATATATAAAAACCCAGTGACATGATGTTTGTCCACGATGAACTCCGAAACTACTCAACCGATCTTCATATAAATTGGCTTGTATTGTGCTTGTAATTTATATTTCGATTAAAGACCTCAATATTTTTTTATTACAAATTAAATGATTGTCAATGTTCATTATTGTCTTAATTCTAAGTTTTATCTTTCTCAAACAGATGGCGCTTTAAATTAGTTTGTTGACAGAAAACTGTAGGACCGACTGTTGTAAATATGTCATAGATGGCACCACGTTTTAATTTTGAATTTATTTTTCTACTCCTGTTTATTTTACGGTGCACGTGTTCTGTTAATCTATTTACTACTAGTAGTCCGGTGAAGCTGTTAAGACCTTGCTAGGTTAATAGCGAAGTCAGTTCAAGAAAAAAAAAACTATTTACTACGTAACCTCGCTTATTCTGTATCAAGTTTCTAGACAGACTCATTACCCCATAATACTTTATCATAACTTTAATTAAACATGTAGTAACAGAACCACAGCAACGCGTGGTCGGGTCAGCTAGTATATATCTATATGTATCTTTGACCGTATGACGACAATTTCAATTTCTGATTTTAACTGGCAGTTTGGGCTAAGGCTTTAGAGAGGCTAACTCTAAAGTTAATCAACTCAAACGTATATACACTTCGTGATACGGTAGTCCGGTGAAGCGTTTAAGCCCTTGCTAGGTCAATAAGGAGTGGTTTTACTGGTGAAATATATAGTCGTCCATCGCGGTATGTACCAAAGATTTTTCGGAATTCATGTACCAATAAATTAATAACATTATTAAATGTTATTTAAATTGGCAACACTAAGGAAAACATAGTGAGGAAACCTGAGCTTGGAGTTTTTGTGCGGGATCTTGGTCTGTCATGCTGTCATGTAGTGGATTTTATTTTTTATTCATAATCTTGTGTTACTTGACTCTATATTGTGTAAAATTAGTGGTGTTTTATGTAATATAGTTTGTTTATTGTGCATAAGTGAAGTGAATGGGAAATAATATCAGGGACAATGAATTCTGAGATGCCACAATAACTCCATGGAAAGTTCTAACAAGATGGCCATCATCTTGTTAGTTCATTGAAATTTTATCAAGAAACTTGTAATATCGATACTCGTTTAACAATGGCAGTAATAGTCTACTGGAAGACTGGTTGCCAACAATGGAATGGAAATAGAATTTGTAATACTATTAACTACTCGATACTGGCAGTAATAATTTAAAAGATTAGTTGCCAAAAATAAAGTTTAAAAAAAAACCTGAGCTTGAAAAATATTCTTTTAGTACCAGAGACCTATTGTCCGGTAGTTGGCTTCTTACGTGATATTGTACTTATAGAGAATGGAATTTTAACTTGACCGCGGTAGATAGGTGCTATCAGATAAACTATCATTATACTACAGTTGTATCCGTCTTGTCCTTTATAGAAAACTTAGGTACATTATAGGATTCGAGCCCACAATCGACGATGTACCGCAACGAGCTACCACTTAGCTAACATCGCTTCAAACCATCTACTCGTATGACAATAAACGTATGCAAATCGATACAATGAAAACGCTATACAGTATTAGAATTTTTAGAAAGTTAGATATTTGCAAAACAAAGACTTTTTGCAAGACAAAGAGATTTAAAACTGGCCACGGAGAAGTAAAAGAAAACGCGGGCAAAGTTATTCAATATTAAACAGAGTATGTGGTCTGAATAAAAAAAGCTTATATAATGATATCGCAAGTCATCGTTATTTTCTACATACGTTTATATTTGTATAAGTCGGCACGAAGCTGTCTACTTGACCTAATCCCCACTCCCCCCCTACAAGGAGTCGTTCTCGAAACCGGTATCGAGCCAGGGCTCTACCGTGAGTTGTAGAAGGCCAATACTGGTACTAACTTAGGATTTGAGTATATTAGACTTGTTTGTATATTTATTATGGTTTCATTTCATTATATATTGAAAAAAAAAAGAAATCGATATACATAGATGTTTTTGAGTAATTTGCGTACAATATGCGTAACCCTTATACTTTTCCTTATCCTCTTGGCTGATTTTTTAAGATCCAAATCTCAAAATGGCGAATCACGGTTTTCACAGATGTAGTAAATTTTTTTTAAATTATAATATTGAAATAGCTGCCCGTGTGAGGCGCGCCCTGTTATGGGCACTCTATAAGCTTAATATATTTTTGCGGAATCCTAATTCTTTCTTCGGAAATAAAAGTGACGTAAGTTATTCCTTATAATTCAGCTATCTGCTAGTGAAATCCCCCCCAAAATTGTTCCTACCGTTTTAGTTCCACCGTAAATAGACATGAATTTAAAAAAATGTCGCCTTGTTATAAGTAGCGGTCAATCTTTTTGGACGCTGTGAATATAACCCTAAGCTTGGGCTTACGCATAATATCGTCAAACTTTGAATACAAAAAGAATTTGATATATTATTATAGTAATGTAAAATAGGCACCTAATTATTACGATGCTACAGACACACAATACTAGCTGTGCATGCGAATCCGTCCGCGTGGACGTAATGTACTTATCTACTTTTCTCTCGTACTTACCTTTTCGTACGTAACTTTTAATAGAGTTAATCAATTTTAATGAGACTAAAACTAAATGTTACTCGACGATATGCTTTATGATTTTCTTGGTGAGGTTTTATCATAAACGTAGTACTTTAGCAGTGATGCGTGTTCAAACACATAGACAGACGGACAGACATGTTTAAGAATGATTTAAAGGTATTTTATTACTTACTAGCGGGCCCGGCAGACGTTGTCCCGCCCTGATTATAAAATAATCCTTGACAAATTATATACCAAAATTTTCCTCATGAATCACTTTATGCACTGGTGATAACCGCATGAAGATCTGTTTAATAGTTTTTTAATTTATCGCGAACAGACAGACAGACAAACGCGGTAGGGGACTTTGTTTTATACTATGTAATGATATTCAAGACATCAGCAATAATTTTTTTCCTTTTCCTTACTTTTATATCCATTTAGTAAAAAGTTATTTCAGCTCAAACAGACATTTCAATTTTATTTATGTGTGTAGATAAGGGTCCGTTCAAGCATTACGTAAGCGGAATCTTAGTCATTTTTGACCCGACCCTCCTTCTTGTCTCTAAAAATAAGTAAATCCCTCCCTTTTATGTTTACGTAGGTATTGGCATACATTATACAAAATCTCTCGCATGGTTCTTTAAGTGTTCTTTATAAAAAAAAATGGTAAGGAAATATGTACTGCTAACGTAACTGTCATTCAGACCCTCAACCCCTTTGATTTCTATGTCATACTTGAGCGACCTGTAATCACAATATTTATATAGACTAACTGTGCCCGCGACTCCGTCCACGTTGAACCTTATCTAAAAACAGTGATTAATAAAATCATCCGAATGTATTAAGTCCATTTACTTACTTTTTACTTTTCAATCGTAGTTACGCCGCGTCATCATTAAAATTACAATAACTTTTCATAGAGTGGATCAATTTTAATGAAAAGAAGACTACGTTATTCTCGAAGATATTCTTTATGATATTCTTGGTGTGGTTTTATTGTGAACCCAGTACTTTGGCAGTGATGCGTGTTCATACAAACATACATACAAATATACAGACAGAAATTTTAAAAAATGATTGAAATGTTTTTTATTACGAAATAGCAACAACGTTAAATTTACATTTTTATTATATATATATATATAGATAGGCGAATCTAAATCGGTTCAGAACATCTTTCTCTTTTAATTTCTTACTATTTTTTTTAATTTAGAAGTCATCGACGATCTAAAGCTCAGATTTAAGATCTAATTTGCAGTCTTGTACCGCATTGCAAATTTTTTTTTTGTTTTAGCACGGCAAAGTGACTGCACTTTGCCTGATGGTAAGCACAGTACAGTCCAAAAACAACGGGGACCACCGAGTGACACTCTATTCATCGCTGGAGTAATTTGTAGTAATAATGCGATATTGAGATAAATATTCGTTCTATGTATCATTATTTTTTAATATGAGCAATCTATAATAACAATTGTTTTAAATAGTACGATAGCGTAATTATCGATATCTTCTTTATATATAAATATCTTCTGTACGTGTGTATGTCACTGAACACCTCCCAAACGGCTGGATCGATTTTAATGAAATTTTGTATGCCTGTTCCAGTGCATCCGAGAATGGATTAGATTCACAATTGGACCCGGTAGGTGGCGCTGCGGGTGACTTTAATTTTTTTTTTGTTTTCAAGGTAGGACAATGCCCGCCGGGGCCATTAGTAGGTACACGAGTATATGTTATTAGCTGATTCCCGTCCACTTCGTTGGACATTCAAAAATGGCAAAAGGACAGTCGTATCCAAAAAAATAAGTAGCCATCAACGAAAAATTTCACATTGAATGGTCATGGTTCTATACCTTATACCTTCAGTAGTTTCGATGTGAATGAGTCTCAAAATAACTTTTTTTTTTAATGTTAAATACTATAGTATCCATCTTTTATTATCGTCGCTGGATTGAATACTTTATTTGTCGTTGCGAGGTTCAATTTATGTAGAACAGTGCAGCGGCCAAAAAATTTGTTACTCTTTTATTATCGTCGCTGGATTGAATACTTTATTTGTCGTTGCGAGGTTCAATTTATGTAGAACAGTGCAGCGGCCAAAAAATTTGTTACTAATTTTATAAGTGCCAAGACTACTCACGCCACAATGATAAGTACATTCCTCCCGCGCAAAACCGGGACGCTTCACTAGTTACAAGCATAAAGTAGAAAGATAAATTTGGCTGTGATACATCACCTAAGAAACATCATCAAAACTCCTGCCTGGCTTTGTTTGCTGTTCAATTTAATTTCGTAACAGAAGATGAGTGCGAGGCCTTTTCGACCTCTTATCACAGTTGTCGGCAAACTCGTTATTCAAAAGAGCCAAATATAAACAATTCGAAATTGATGTTTATTTGAAGGTCCTTTTTTTAAACTTAAACTTTAATAAATACATTTCTATGGAATTAATTAGGATTAAAAGTACTCTCGACCTTGCCTTTGCTAAAAGTCTTTTTTGCGAGCGACTAACCGCGCTATTGTTTTTTTTTTTTTTTATAAAAATGTACCTCTTTTCTGTAGGTTTGACTTTCTAAAACGTTTATTCGTCTCTTAGAAAAAAAGTTAATAAATAATATTCCATGCCTGACCTACACATTTTGTGGAAGAGCCGAAACCAAGGAGTGAAAGAGCCGCATGCGGCCCGCGAGCCGCCATTTGCCGACCACTGTCTTACCACAGAAAATCCTATTCAATAACGTCTTCAAATTGAAATCTATACTACTATTATAAAGCTGATGAGTTTGCTTGAATGCTCTAATCTTAGGAACTACTGATCTAATTTGAAAAATAGTTTGTGTTATATAGCTCATTTATCGAGGAAGGCTATGGCTACCATCACGCTAAGACCAATAGGAGCGGAGAATGAAGAATGTTTGAAAATCGTTTTTTTTCTTCTTCCTTTTGAGAGCTTTCACTACGTATTAGCGTCAGCCTAAAGTAACTATTAAACGGAACAAACGGACAAAGTCGCGGGCAGAAGCTAGCTGTTAATATAGCGAAATAATATTGTTTTTTTTTTGTACCACTTCTACCTAGTAATATTATAAATGCGAACATCTGTTAGTTACACATTCACGTTTAACTACTCAACCGATCATGAAATTACGCAAACATATGACAGTAACACAAAAAGGATAACACCCAAAAAGAACAAACTCTTACCAAAGGACAAATCTATTCTACATTACCTTGAGTAAACCCATGAGCAAAACCTATTTTAAAATAAATGAACTACCATTATTGTATTATTAGTTTATTTACATCTTAAATATTATCAGATGGTTTATTGTTTAATGCTGGTGGAGCCTTCAGCATAGGCCGCATCTGAAAAATAAACAAATTCATTAGTTCACACTAAAATTGAATATATACTGAAAGTATGTGAACAAATACATATATAGTGAAACAGTAGCACACTTGTGTCTTATTGGAGCATAACTGTTATGTTCATGGGAAAAACAAGTCACTATGACTCTTTTTTAATAGTCTTCAACCCCTATGAAAAACTACACAATTCTACCAGTGTCATGTAGATTTTTATCAAATCCAAAGAAAATAAATCAACAAGAGATTTGAAGTTGAACTATGACTAATGTATCCTACTAGAACCATGTCTCATTATCATAGAGTTATTATTATTAAAATGAAATAATAATGATAAAGAGGTTTTCATACAAAAATAGATGATAGGCGCTTGTAATATTACTATCTACACCCTCTGGTATCACTTAGTTTTAATAATTGGAATACTGAATACATATACATATAATAGAATACAGAATACTGTTAACGAAAGCACATATAAATTAATTATAATACAAACAACAATGCAATGTATAGGTGACTAACCTATAGTATAACAATTTACTTAAAATAGGAATTTGTCAATTGTTATATTGTGTAGATAATTCAATATCAATAATAAATTTGGGTGGGTTTTAATGTGTATTTGATATATCTATATATTAATATGTGAAGCCTAAATTTTGTATCCCTTTTTAACGGAATTACACGAACGGATAAACATGAAATTGGGCATAGTTAAAGTTTATGTGGAGGAGAAGTGCAGAAAGCTATTTATTTTATATAAAATGATTAAAAAAAATTACTTTGAGTCTCATTCACATTGAAACTACTGAAGGTATGAGGTATAGAACCATGACCATTCAATGTGAAATTTTTCGTTGATGGCTACTTATTTTTTTTTCACATTGAATGGTCATGGTTCTATACCTCATACCTTCAGTAGTTTCAATGTGAATGAGACTCAAAGTAATTTTTTTTAATGTCTAAACAGTATAGTATCCATCTTTTATTATTGTCACTTGATTGATTACTTTATTTGGTTCGAGGTTCAATTTATGTAGAACAGTGTAGCGGCCAAAAAATTTGTTACTCTTATAGTACCACCCGGAGGGCACGTGCAGGGGAATTAGTGATTTTTTTTTTTCGAACTGACTACGCTATTGACCAAGCAAGTCTTAACAGCTTCACCGGACTACTAAGGCGAGCGCTTAAGGCACTCAGCCGATATTACTTTGACAACTAGCTCAAAGGTGCGCGGCACACCTCGGCTTTGGCTGTTGCCTGATACAAGCAATTCGTGACCTATCAGAGCTAACCTAAGCTAAGCTAACTATTCATACATATATGAGTTGTTGAAACATATATGTGTACCAAGCATACATACCTCAACAACTCCTATATATATTTCGTATCGGATAATATTCTAAACTATTTCAGTTTGATAAGGGAAAAAATAAAACCCTTCCACCTGCATGTGTAAGCGTGTATGCGTGCACGTGTGTGGAGGTGATATGTGTTGGAATTAGTGATACACTTCCTGCGGACTTGAATAACATATGAACCCCAAAACCAAAGGAACTATATTTTTATTATATTTATACAGATCGCTATACATTACCTAAAAAACTTTTATTAGTCTAAAAGATAGGAGAAGCAGGAATATCGAGCACCATTGACCGAATCCGAATAGAAACTACATTCTTGTTATGGCTCGGTTATATATAGACACAGGTTGGTCACTCCCTAATCTAAAATTAGAAGAAAATACTTTCTACTTATATATATCCGTCGTCGTGGACGCCGGACGTACTAGACTAGGCAGATAAGTGACCGATACCTGTAGAGTCTTTCTTTGGAACGTGACAAAGGTTTTCTTCGGTATTCACGTATATTTACTAGTACCTAATATCCACGGCTTCGCCTGCATTGTTTATCTTAACAATACATTTTATGTCACCAGCAGACTGTGAGAAACCCACTGCATAGGTCTGTTCAGGAAAGAAGGTATGGGTATATTTACCACGGGAGCTCACGACGTATTGGCGATTTCAAACTCCGAGAAATCCATAGTTCTCTATTCTTTCACATATGGTGGTACTATAAATTGTAGTCCGGTGAAGCTGTTAAGACTTTGCTAGGACAATATCGTAGTCAGATCAAAAAAAAAAATGATACTATAAGAACATTTCTGAAGTTCAGGTTTTCTCGCGATATTTTCCCTTCACCGTCAGCCAGTAGTGTTGCCAATTTAAATTAGTAAACGTAAGCGAGTTCGTAAAGCTTTGGTACATACCGGGGTTCGAACTTTGATATTCTACCGGTAAATTAATAGACAGTTGTCTTTTTTTATCAACATTAAAAAAGTAAAAATATACTTTGCTTGCAATATTTCTTTAGTTTTGTATAGTGTTTATAAAAATGTGTTTTTTTTTATTTTGATAACTTTATTATAAAATAGCTGATAACAACCCACTGCACTGTGCAGTAAACTTTTAAATTAAAAAAAATGGCAAATGGTTAATGGAATCCAAAAACTAACTAGCCTAGAAATATCTATGTTGATATGTAGATCAAAGTAACAATTTTAATCTATATATAAAGCTGAAGAGTTAGTTTGTTTGTTTCTTTGTATGGTTGAACGCGATAATCTCGGGAACTACAGGTCCGATTTGCTCGAAAAGTTCTTTGGGTGTTAGATACCTCCTTTATCAAAGCTATAGGCTTATATCATCACACTAAGACCAATAGGAGCGGAGGATCAATGAAGAATGTTTCAAAATGATTTTTTTCCTTTTGAGATTTTCCGCTGCGTGTTAAGCGTTAGCTCAAAGTGAATATATCGTGTTAATCTTTTTAGATAATGATTATATAATTGGTTTAAGTAAAAATAACAAAAAAAAAATGATTACAATCTACGGAGTAGTTTTTTCATGATGCGCATAACGGCAAACTTCTATCGTTCTATTTATAAGGAGTTGCTATCAATGAGAATGGTGGTAATGAAAAACTTCTTGGACAAATCTTTAACATATCCAGTACGCGTCGTGGCCTATTGTGGTCATTAAATGTACGGCGTGTCATCTTTCAAGAAGAGTACTTGCTCTTTGTACATGATGGCGCAATGAAGACTTCACGATTCTGACATTTAATGTAGGCCAAATAGGAGTGTTCTTTCCATACAAGCAACAAGGCCAATTGATGCGTTGTCGCAACTATGCCAAAACGTTTTTGAAAAACTTATGTAAATTATACACAAACTGTAGCGGCTTTTTTCGTTTATACAAATACATAAAATTAAAGATTCTGTTTGTAATATCAAAAAAAAAAAAAATTATGAAGCTAGCGGGCCCGGCGGACATTGTCCCGCCCTGATAATAAAAAAATCTTTGACAGATTATATACTAAAACCTTCCCCATGAATCACTTTATGTACTGGTGAAAACCGCAAGACAATCCGTTCAGTAGTTTTTGAGTTTATCGCAAACAGACAGATAGACGAGGTAGAGGACTTTGTTTTATAATATGTGATAAATGATGTATATGAAAGTATATATTGTACTTATATAAAAAGCAATTTTTTAAATTTTTATCTGTTGTCTCCGAAACAGTTGGACGGATTTTGACAGTACTTTTTTTGACAGATAGCTGATGTCATAAGGAGAGACATGGCTAGTTTTATCGTAGAAAAACATATGGTTCCGAGTAGATATAATAAACTAAAAAAAGTAGTATCCAGTACCGCGAGCGCTCCACGAGTACATTTACACTGAACAAATTTGTGAAATGAAATTTTCTTTAGACGCGTTGAGCGGTATTTTTGGCAGGACAAAAACTAATGGTTTCGCGTCAGCACCATGCTAGTGAAGCGTGACCTTAATGCATATAATTCTTGTTCGTATCCTTTAAATTCAAATAAAAAAAAACATTAAAATTTGTTCACAAATGACGAAGTTACTAATTAACAAATATATAAAATAAACACAGAACTTCAACCTTTTCTGAAGTCGGTTGAAAAATTGATGACTCTTAAATTATTATTTTTTGTAGCACGGCAAAGTTACTGCACTATGCTTGATGGTGTAAGCACAGTACAGTCCAAAAACAATGGCGACCACCGAGTGACGCACTATCCATCGCCGGTCGCCAGACACACTATCCATCGGCGGTCGCCGCTGTCATGCTGGCCTGTGAAAAGCTGGATATGCACAGGTTGATCCCGAAATGCGACCCGCAGAAGCGAATCACTATGAAGGGCTTTTCGCCATATACATGGTGTTTGCGACCCAGTCAGGCAGTAAAACCCTACCATCCCGCTATAAGAAAAACTTGCATTATATGTAATTAATCATACGTCTAGCTCATTCTTCAAACTTTAAAAAGGACGTAAACTTGTCGCGCAGAGAAAAATGATAACCTCTCAAAGAGACGTGACAATCGATGATTTATTACGACGTCAGCCGATAATTAAATTAATATACTATAGTGATGTTAGACTGTGGGTAAATAAACCTGGTACAGATGTCCCTGAAAGTTGGTATTTAAAGTAAATGTCGAGGCAGTCATAAGGACTGCCGGCAGAAGTGAAAACTCAAAATAATTAAATAACTATGTACTTTTTAAAAATTTTAAACTATTCTTCTGCTAAAAATAACGCTCAATGCGTTTAAAGAAGTTTGCATTTCAAAAAGGCGTAACAAACAAAGATACTCACTTTCATATTTCTAATATTATATGGATTATTTCAATATAAATTGATAAAATATTTTATGAACACTAGTGGAATTGCTGACAAAATCACATACTTGATTCATTGATCAAGCTTGGATTGACGATGACTCAAAAATAAAAATCCTTATGAACCACTTAATTAATACGTTAATCAACACTGTAATCTTTATTTCATTGACTAAGGCGTTGCTTTGCGGAAATCTATTATAATCACTTGATTCTATGTTACTTCCACGCGGAAATGCATAGTCATATTCAATGTAGTATTTAATATCTGTAATCATTAATTATTGTTAAATATACGAAAAAAAAAACCACAATGAATACTAAAAATTGGTATAATTGCATGCCAGCACAATTTACTTAGAACATGGTACAAGTCACTGGAAATTGGTACGGATACCAAAAAATCAATTAGTCTAACATCCCTAATACATTATGAAGCTGTACTATATTACCCTCATCATCGTAAAATCACATTAAGTTAATACTAGCTTATGTCCGCGACTTCTTTTGTGTGAAAACGTTTTTACTAGGACTTATATATTTTACTAGCTGTACCCGCGACTTCTTTCGCGTGGAAGTATAAAAAACAGTAACTATTAAGTCATCTGAATGTATTAAATTTATTTACTTATCTACATTTCCGTACTAAAGTCGCGTCGTCATTAATATTACAAGAACTTTGGAGAGACTGAACCAATTTTAATGAAACAAAAACTAAATGTTACTCGAAGACATGCTTATGATTTTATCATGAACGCAGTACTTTAGCAGTGATGCGTGTTCAAACAAACAGATAGACATTTCTAAAAATGATTGAAATATATTTAATTACTTACTAGCTTCTACCCGCGACTTCGTCCGCGTGGACTACTTACTTTGGGCTAACATACACGCAGCGTGCTCTCAAAAGGAATAAACAACGATTTTGAAACATTCTTCATTGGTGCTCCGCTCTTATTAATCTTAGCGAGCTATCTAACTCTCAAAGGGTTTTTGAAATCGAACAAATAGTTCCTGAGATTAGCGCGTTCAAGCAAACAAACTCTTCAACTTTATAATATTAGTATAGATTAAATTGTAATGAGTTCGTTACCAAAAGCTTTCACCTTGACCCAGTCGACAGGTTATACGACCAGTTGACAATCGGCAATAAAGGTTTAAACTCATTGTCTTTAAAACGCAATTAAGTATTTAGGAAAAAGAACAATTAATCGTTTATGGGCCGGCGCCAGACAAGTGTCACACGTACTGCAAGACGTGCCATGTATATTTATTGTATCGTTCCAATATCGCTGCGATCTTTGTAGCGAAAACTAACTGCATATTATGGTCTAGTGGTTTAACCGGCGGATTATTATTCCGATGTCTGCAGGTTCGGACCCTCTCTCTTCTCAAATTCAAGTTTCCTCACGATGATTCCTTCAAAAAAAGTCGACGCAGTTATAAGGACTGCCGATGGAAGTAAAAATTCAAAACAATGAAACAATTGTGTTCTGTATTGAATTTTTAATCTGTAATAATGTTATAATTTTGTCATGTTTGCGAGTTTGTCACGTTGTAGGGGGTAATCTCTGTATCTACTAAACCGATTTTGAATATTCTTTCACAAGTAGAAAACCACGGTATTTGTGGGTGTTATAGGCTATATTTTAACCCGAAAAAAGAAAAGACTTTTGTGGTAGTCGGATTTGCCAAGTAAGTCGGAGAAAAAACATTCGAACGAAAACGTTTCTTACGAACGCTGCCTTAACAATTAGAGATATATGATCGAGTTCTAGAGAAAAGTTGTAGAGCTCATAATGCCTACAAAAAAGTCAACGACAGCATATCTCTAACTTCAAGGTTTTTTTATTAGGGCGAGACAACATCCGCCGTGCCCACTAGTTAATTATAATATGAAAGACAACATTTAAATTTTAGAATTTCGATATTGAAATTATTAACATTAGTGCGGTTTTCATATCTATTGGCACTCGGAGCAGTAATTATATATATATTTTTATAAAGCTTATTATTTAATGAAACATATAATGAGCTACAAAATATCAATATTACATATTAATGGACCTCTATACTACCCGATACGGTCGGTCATGCTTATTAGTATAGGAATTGCGTGAACGGATGAACGTGAAACTTGGCATAGTTAAAGTTTATATGGAGGAGAAGTGTAGAAAGCTATTTATTTTATATAAAATGCATTAGAAGTACATTAAATTAGTTAAAATATGCATTACTCACACTACTGCTTCAATTTTACACGACATATACACACATGTAAATAAAAAAGACATTTTGACATCTGTCAATAAAGTACTTCAAAAAAGGTTGTGAAGGAGGTTGCTATGCTCGACTGTATGTATTATTTTACTCTTACGTTCCAATTACCCTTTTTCATTCTACATTCAACAATAATATTATAACATACAACTATTATTATAATATTCATCCCTTTAAAAAATCAATGAACTATGGTCGAATATCGACCACTGGGCGCCCACAAGTAATATATAATATATATTTTCTTTGGTTCTATTGAATGTAAAAATGAATTTTTGTCGAATTATGACCATTAGGCGACCACTAGTAATAAAATTATAATTACATGGACGTGAAATAATAAACATGTCGGAGACCATCGTATGGTGTATGGTACTCTCGCATTATTAAGGTGCAACTGTCATATTCTACCAACCAAAATTCTACTTTTGTTTTTGTCTACATAAAGCTCGTGGACTATTAAAAATTTTAGAACCAAAATTTTAATTCTCTATTTTAGTCTACCTGAAGCATATTCTAATCCGGTAATCCGTGTCCCGGAACTATAGGTTGAAATATTAAGCGACTAACATAAAACATGCTACGAACATCTATTTTTATTTATCTTTGAAAATGAATTTATACAAATAAAAACCAATCGCCGAGTGATTATGTTTTTTTTGTTGTATTTGTAATTATCAGTAAGTTTGTATGAAACCAAAGGTGGATTTTTTTTTTTAACGGAAAAGTGAAAAAATTGAATTAAATAATGTCCATATATAAAAGTAAGTCATTGTGTAAGCTAGAAGACAATAGAGAGATTTTGAAAAAATATTAACATTATTGACAGATACACCATTTGTTTATTCAGTGGTCATTTCATTTCATTGCATGGAAAGATGTGGTTTAATTTTCTTAGTTAGTAAAGGAGTCTGAATACAACCGCTGTACCGCGCCTTAGGTATGAGCAGCGAAGTGGAGAGTGGGAAGGAAAGAGCGTGAACCCACATGAGATTCGTAGTGTCAGACAAATCTTACGATATTAAAGCACATTTATATGAAACTATATATTTACGAGTATAATTATATCCGATCCCAATTTTTGTCCAATATGATTTTTAGATATGTACAAATAAAGAATCAATATAAATGAAATGAATCTTTGAAATATTTTCTTTTAAACTTTCTTTGTCTGCTTTTCTCCTCTTAAAATATTTGGCCACTTTTAAAATGATAGACTTGATATCTTGAAATAACACATGACACATCTTTAGATTTTTTATCTCACGTGCATGTGATACCGAGAGTCCGTACAACTGCTTCGTCCACTCGTCTCGTCGCTCGCGTACCTATGTCACGGTACAGCGGTGCGGTCAAATTATAGTACAGGAGCTAGTAAAATATACATATAATTCAAAATTAACTCACATTTACCGCATTCGGCGCACTGTTTAGCCTTCTTTATGTGGGTCATGCCGTGCTTTTTCAGGTGATCGCGCCGTTTGTACGTTTTATTGCAAACGAGACAAACGAAAGGTCGTTCTTCAGAGCCGACTTGGAGCATGTACCCGTCTAAAGACGAATTCTCCGTTGAATCGAGTGACGGTAGAATCGACTCAGTATCGTACTGCTCCTGGACCTACAACACAAAATGACATCAGCGAATATCTACCAATAATATTTATTTAAGTAATGGCATGGTATTCTAGTTATGCGTTTTTTTTCTCGAACTGATTACGCTACTGACCTAGCAAGGTCTTAACTGCTTCACCGGACTACTAAGGCGAGAGCTTAAGGCACTCAGCCGATTTTATTTGACAACTAGCTCAAGGGTGCGCGGCACACCTCGGCTTGGGCTGTTGCCGGACTATGCAATTCGCGACCTATCTGAGCGAGTTATGTGTTGATTATTCCATTTACTTGAACATACGAACTATTTGACTAAATCAATGATTCTGATTATTTAAAAAATCCGTACTCTTTTTGAATAGTTTGAATTATTAGAATGGATCAAATTGCTTTAATGATTCGAATATCTATACTAATTATATTAAATTATAATTATATAATATTATAGGTATAATAAATGATATGACCAAACTTTGGAGTAAATTTATGTAAAACTAGCCTCTGCCCGCGACTTAGGTCTCGTGGAATAGTTATTTTGAGCTAAGGCTAACGCGCAGCATTAGCCTTAGCAACGGCATTCAAGATAAAAAAATCCCGATTTTGGCATATTCTTCATTGGTGCTCCGCTCCTATTGGTTTTTGATGATATATAGCCTATAACCTTCCTCGATAAATGAGCTATATAGCACTGAAAGAATTTTTTTTAATCGGACCAGTAATTCCTGAGATTACCCCCTACAACGTCACAAACTTTGCCTCTTTATAATATTAGCATAGAAGTATAGCTTACTAATTTGTGGCATATCGCCTTTATGCACTCATGTTTTCAATTGAAAAAACAAGCTCCTATGAATTCATAAGAGGTGAAAGCATTTTTACCTCAAATTCGATGTCTTCTCCGTTATCATCCATGATCTCCTGCTTTACTTCCAAGTCTTGATCATTAAGCGGGAATATGTTTTGTTTTAAAAATAACTTATTGTGTATCTGTATGTGTTTTTGCAGATGGTCCTTACGGTAGAAAGCTATCCAAAAAAAAATTATAACATATAAAAATGAGTTGCAAGGTTGACATTAAAAGCTTATGCTACTCCCGTACTGCATGTAAGTGTGTTTATAGTCGCAATAAATACAAGTATAGGAACATGTGTCACACATTATGTGTTAGGAACTACCGGACTGCATGATATTAGACTCAACTCAATAACTGAGCCCGCGGTTTTTACACACATCAAAGGAACTAGGGAACGCTAATTTGTAGTTATTATTACGATGAAAAAAGTATGCGAACGTGTTTTTGTGCCTGTATTGAAATTAATTTTGAGATTAGATGTACCGAAATTACGTGAACGAAAATACCATGTAAAAAGATAGTAGTTCTGAACGATTGCTAGAAAAATTTGGCATTTAAAAATTTATGTTATAGCTTATAATAATTTGTAATATTATAATTCATGAATGTAAGTAAAAACAAAATGAGACAAGAAAATTTTAACAAAGGATAAAAGCGAATTCAAAAAGTTAAAATAGAAAAAGTAAAGTTTACTCTAAAAGAATGCACTAAAACCTCTTTGGTGGATACATACCTAACCCTGGCTTGTCATAAACCTACGAACATCTATTTTTATTTATCTTTGAAAATGAATTTATACAAATAAAAACCAATCGCCGAGTGATTATGTTTTTTTTGTTGTATTTGTAATTATCAGTAAGTTTGTATGAAACCAAAGGTGGATTTTTTTTTTTAACGGAAAAGTGAAAAAATTGAATTAAATAATGTCCATATATAAAAGTAAGTCATTGTGTAAGCTAGAAGACAATAGAGAGATTTTGAAAAAATATTAACATTATTGACAGATACACCATTTGTTTATTCAGTGGTCATTTCATTTCATTGCATGGAAAGATGTGGTTTAATTTTCTTAGTTAGTAAAGGAGTCTGAATACAACCGCTGTACCGCGCCTTAGGTATGAGCAGCGAACAATCGGTTTATAAATGATGTTATAAGGTATCAATAACTTTTTTTAAAAAGCAGACGAACAGAGAACCACCTCCTTCTTGAAATCTGTTAAAAATAATCATACACACATCTAGGACCTTAAAAATATGACTTACTTTTCTTACATATGGAGCACTCTTGATTTTTGTTCCCGACGTGTAAAGCGAAATGTATGTTCAGGTGTTCTTTCCTCTTGAAGGCCTTGCCGCATTCAGAGCATATGTATGGCCTGTACTCTTCATGCTCTGCCGTGTGCCTATCAAAATGCTCCCTGCGTTTTAACCTGTTCCCATAATAAACGTATATTTATAAATTTAAAGATGGATTGGTTTTCAGATAATATAAGTAATTGAGATAAGAATATATCGCGGATTAAATCTAATGAGCTTATAGTCCTCACCGATCTTCCTGGCTAGACTGAATATAGTGAAAGTTCGGATTGCGTATAATAACAGTTAAGGATTTAACCCAATGATATCATTACATAGTACAAAACCAACTCCCCTACCGCGTCTGTCTGTCTGTCTGTTCACGATAAACTCAAAAACGACTGAACGGATTTTTATGTGGTTTTCACCAGTGGATAAAGTAATTCATGAAGAACGTTTTGATATATAATTTGACAAGGATTTTTTTTAATAATCAGGGTGGGACAACTTGTTTCGTTTTGATGGCCACCATCTTGTTAGTTCATTGAAATTATATCAAGAAACTTGTAATATCGATACTCACTTGACAATGGCAGTAATAGTCTACTAGAAGACTGGTGGCCAAAAATGGAATGGAAGAAGAACTTGTAATACTATTAACTACTCGACAGTGGCAGTAATAATCTAAAAGATTGGTAGCCAAAAATAAAGTAAAAAAAAAAGTCTTTCGTGCCCGCTAGTTATAACTAAAAAGGTGTAGATACGTTACCTACATGATATTTTGACAAAACAAATGGCACGAAAACGCACACATACGTAAACTGTCTTAAATAAAATGTGGAAGTAAGATAGCATATTCTCAATATCGGTGGTGAAAAAGAAATAGTTATATGTTGCTTAGATACGGGCGGATTGACGGGACAACCGGTAAAAAGAAGCCGGCTAGCCATCTATCTATAGTTATAATATCATTGATTTTTAACCCCGCGGCTGATTTTTTAAGACTCAGTTCTCAAAATGGCGGATCATGTTTTACATTATCTAGGCATTTTTTGAAACTACAATTTTACGTTACATAATTTATTATTGTTAAGTTTTTCAATTGTTCTAATAAATGCAGATCTTTTTAACAATTTATTCTGCCAACAGTCTGTTGGCCTGTGCCACAGGTCTACATTCGTTGTTATGGAACTTATGCCTTTATAGTTTTGGACATTTCGGAGGTAAATAGAAAACAAAGTTAAAATTAGGAAACTAAAATTGGCATTTATGTATTTTTAAGCTGTCTCGATGCAATACATATTTATACCTACATTTGTGGTCTGAGCAACTGTATTCAGAGAGGTCAAAAAATTTGGCGAGTACTGTAGATAAATACTACTTATGAAAAGCTGTTCCTAACACCCAAATTAAGAGACAAGCTACGTGTCAAGAAGCCGTAATAAAAGGCCAAAGGTTGGAAGTAAAAATATAAGATCTTGGCTAAATGCTTCTGTTTCGTTCCAGAGTAATTTATGTAATTTCTTTTTGTCGGACCTTATTTCTAAATCTGCTGCAGCTATATAAAATTAAGCTAAAAAATTGTTAGCTTTGTACCTCTCATTATTTGTATAAAATATGCTTATAATATATAATAAATACATATTTATATATGTATACCGATTGTTTAGTTATCATATACATTGTTAAGAATTAAATCGCCTTGTGAAATTGTGTCCCTAGTTAATTATTTGTGTCACCCGAAACTTAATTTCCCTTCTTTTTTAGTCCAGCGTTGTCCCGGTTTAAATTGCCTTGGTGGAGCAATTTTTGAAACCCAAATTATCTCAATCTCTTAATATCACCCCTCACTTGTCTATACATGCCATTTCGGTAACTATAGCTTTGGAATTTAAATAATTTAGTTACGTCATCACATTTGATATACGTAATTGAGGTCACATAAGGACATGTATATACGCGTTGTTTGGTTTCGTTAAATGAAGCTACGAGAATGCTTTATATTAAATCACGTGCGTGAGTGTGTGTATAGGAACATTGAGGTGCAATAATTAAAAAAATAATCTTACCCACTACCGCAAATCTCACAGAGAAACCTATACCCCCGATTATGGACCAATAAATGCAACTCAAGTTTCTCTTTCTCTCCGGTTCTGAACGGACACTCGATGCAGCAGAACTTCTTGAGACCGTCTTCACCTGTTATTATTATGGCTACCGTGTTTTTTGATGATAAGTTTCGTTTTAACATGTAATCCATCGATGAGTTTGACACTAAAACATTAATCCTTTTTTATTTTCATTTTTTGAAGTAAAAACTTATTTAACATCGACACAACGCCCACTACACTATTCCGTCTCTGATCGACACCGTAGCGTGCCATGACCGGATCAACACCGAATTCCCAATTGTACATATAATGATAAATTACAGTATAGCCTACTGTAAGTATATTAGACTCAACTCAATATCTGAGCACGCGGTTTTTACACACATCGAAGGAACTTGGGAACGCTAATTTCTAGTTATTATTACGATGACAAAAGTATGCGAACGTGTTTTTGTGCCTGTATTGAAATTAATTTTGAGATTAGATGTACCGAAATTACGTGAACGAAAATACCATGTAAAAAGATAGTAGTTCTGAACGATTGCTAGAAAAATTTGGCATTTAAAAATTTATGTTATAGCTTATAATAATTTGTAATATTATAATTCATGAATGTAAGTAAAAACAAAATGAGACAAGAAAATTTTAACAAAGGATAAAAGCGAATTCAAAAAGTTAAAATAGAAAAAGTAAAGTTTACTCTAAAAGAATGCACTAAAACCTCTTTGGTGGATACATACCTAACCCTGCCCTGTCATAAACCTACCGATATCTAAATAACGATATATTTCCAATTCAAATTTAAGGAGCTCTTTGACATATCTTCGAAGTTCAAGGTTCAATAGTAATCAAATTATAATACATGCTAGAATTCCCTGGATATCACCTTTCAAAAAAAAATTCCCAATCGGTTTATAAATGATGTTATAAGGTATCAATAACTTTTTTTAAAAAGCAGACGAACAGAGAACCACCTCCTTCTTGAAATCTGTTAAAAATAATCATACACACATCTAGGACCTTAAAAATATGACTTACTTTTCTTACATATGGAGCACTCTTGATTTTTGTTCCCGACGTGTAAAGCGAAATGTATGTTCAGGTGTTCTTTCCTCTTGAAGGCCTTGCCGCATTCAGAGCATATGTATGGCCTGTACTCTTCATGCTCTGCCGTGTGCCTATCAAAATGCTCCCTGCGTTTTAACCTGTTCCCATAATAAACGTATATTTATAAATTTAAAGATGGATTGGTTTTCAGATAATATAAGTAATTGAGATAAGAATATATCGCGGATTAAATCTAATGAGCTTATAGTCCTCACCGATCTTCCTGGCTAGACTGAATATAGTGAAAGTTCGGATTGCGTATAATAACAGTTAAGGATTTAACCCAATGATATCATTACATAGTACAAAACCAACTCCCCTACCGCGTCTGTCTGTCTGTCTGTTCACGATAAACTCAAAAACGACTGAACGGATTTTTATGTGGTTTTCACCAGTGGATAAAGTAATTCATGAAGAACGTTTTGATATATAATTTGACAAGGATTTTTTTTTAATAATCAGGGTGGGACAACTTGTTTCGTTTTGACTAACAAGATGGCCACCATCTTGTTAGTTCATTGAAATTATATCAAGAAACTTGTAATATCGATACTCACTTGACAATGGCAGTAATAGTCTACTAGAAGACTGGTGGCCAAAAATGGAATGGAAGAAGAACTTGTAATACTATTAACTACTCGACAGTGGCAGTAATAATCTAAAAGATTGGTAGCCAAAAATAAAGTTAAAAAAAAAGTCTTTCGTGCCCGCTAGTTATAACTAAAAAGGTGTAGATACGTTACCTACATGATATTTTGACAAAACAAATGGCACGAAAACGCACACATACGTAAACTGTCTTAAATAAAATGTGGAAGTAAGATAGCATATTCTCAATATCGGTGGTGAAAAAGAAATAGTTATATGTTGCTTAGATACGGGCGGATTGACGGGACAACCGGTAAAAAGAAGCCGGCTAGCCATCTATCTATAGTTATAATATCATTGATTTTTAACCCCTCGGCTGATTTTTTAAGACTCAGTTCTCAAAATGGCGGATCATGTTTTACATTATCTAGGCATTTTTTGAAACTATAATTTTACGTTACATAATTTATTATTGTCAAGTTTTTCAATTGTTCTAATAAATGCGGATCTTTTTTACAATTTATATTGCCAACAGTCTGTTAACCTGTGCCACAGGTCTACATTCGTTGGTAGCGTTCCAACTTAAGCATTTTTAGTTTGGACAGTTCATAGGTGACTATAAAACAAAATTTAAAAGTTGTTATAGGAATTTATAACTGGCATTTATGTATTTTAAGCTGTATCGATGATATACATATAATACGTATTTATACCTATATTTTTGTTCTGAACAACTGTATTCAGAGAGGTCAAAAAGTTTGGCGTGTACTGTAGATAAATACTACTTATGAAAAGCTGTTCTTAACACCCAAATAAAGAGACGAGCTACGTGCACAGTGTCAATAAGCCCTATTAAAAGGCCAAAGGTTCGAAGTAAAAATATAAGATCTTGGCTAAACGCTTTTGGTTCGTTCCAGAGTAGTTTATGTACCTAATTTCTTTTTGTCGGACCTTATTTCTAAATCTGCTGCAGCTATATAAAATTAAGCTAAAAAATTGTTAGCTTTGTACCTCTCGTTATTTGTATAAAATATGCTTATAATATATAATAAATACATATTTATATATGTATACCGATTGTTTAGTTATCATATACATTGTTAAGAATTAAATCGCCTTGTGAAATTGTGTCCCTAGTTAATTATTTGTGTCACCCGAAGCTTAATTTCCCTTCTTTTTTAGTCCAGCGTAGTCCCGGTTTAAATTACCTTGGTGAAGCAATTTTTCAAACCCAAATTATCTCAATCTCTTAATATCACCCCTCACTTGTCTATACATGCCATTTCGGTAACTATAGCTTTGGAATTTAAATAATTTAGTTACATCATCACATTTGATATACGTAATTGAGCGTCACATAAGGACATGTATATACGCGTTGTTTGGTTTCGTTAAATGAAGCTACGAGAATGCTTTATATTAAATCACGTGCGTGAGTGTGTGTATAGGAACATTGAGGTGCAATAATTAAAAAAATAATCTTACCCACTACCGCAAATCTCACAGAGAAACCTATACCCCCGATTATGGACCAATAAATGCAACTCAAGTTTCTCTTTCTCTCCGGTTCTGAACGGACACTCGATGCAGCAGAACTTCTTGAGACCGTCTTCACCTGTTATTATTATGGCTACGGTGTTTTTTGATGATAAGTTTCGTTTTAACATGTAATCCATCGATGAGTTTGACACTAAAACATTAATTCTTTTTTATTTTCGTTTTTTGAAGTAAAAACTTATTTAACATCGACACAACGCCCACTACACTATTCCGTCTCTGATCGACACCGTAGCGTGCCATGACCGGATCAACACCGAATTCCCAATTGTACGTATAATGATAAATTACAGTATAGCCTACTGTAAGTAGTGTAGTCAGTGTTATAATCAATCATAATCAAATAGTCTTTTTTTTAAAGTAAACTATGCTTAAGTAGATACACTTTTATCGAAATAATTAGTGTTAAAAGTATGCTCTCGAACTTGACTTTGCTTATTATGTATTTTTTGCGAACGACTACACGTGCTATTGTTGCTTTCTAAAAATGTGGTTCTTTTCTGTAGGCTTGTATTAAAAATGTTTACCCGTCTCTTACAAGGCAAGTTAATGCAATAAACACTTTGTAGAAGAACTAAGGAGTGGAGCCGCATACGGTCCGCGAGTCGCGGTTTGCCGACCACCGGCAATTTGTCGACAATATTTTATGTAGCGTACCCAATACCCACAGATAAAATGGCTAATAGACATTTAGAATTTTGACAGCGATTAAAATCTTGTTAGTTCATTGAAATTATATCAAGAAACTTGTAATATCGATACTCACTTGACAATGGCAGTAATAGTCTACTAGAAGACTGGTGGCCAAAAATGGAATGGAAGAAGAACTTGTAATACTATTAACTACTCGACAGTGGCAGTAATAATCTAAAAGATTGGTAGCCAAAAATAAAGTAAAAAAAAAAGTCTTTCGTGCCCGCTAGTTATAACTAAAAAGGTGTAGATACGTTACCTACATGATATTTTGACAAAACAAATGGCACGAAAACGCACACATACGTAAACTGTCTTAAATAAAATGTGGAAGTAAGATGGCATATTCTCAATATCGGTGGTGAAAAAGAAATAGTTATATGTTGCTTAGATACGGGCGGATTGACGGGACAACCGGTAAAAAGAAGCCGGCTAGCCATCTATCTATAGTTATAATATCATTGATTTTTAACCCCTCGGCTGATTTTTTAAGACTCAGTTCTCAAAATGGCGGATCATGTTTTACATTATCTAGGCATTTTTTGAAACTACAATTTTACGTTACATAATTTATTATTGTTAAGTTTTTCAATTGTTCTAATAAATGCAGATCTTTTTAACAATTTATTCTGCCAACAGTCTGTTGGCCTGTGCCACAGGTCTACATTCGTTGTTATGGAACTTATGCCTTTATAGTTTTGGACATTTCGGAGGTAAATAGAAAACAAAGTTAAAATTAGGAAACTAAAATTGGCATTTATGTATTTTTAAGCTGTCTCGATGCAATACATATTTATACCTACATTTGTGGTCTGAGCAACTGTATTCAGAGAGGTCAAAAAATTTGGCGAGTACTGTAGATAAATACTACTTATGAAAAGCTGTTCCTAACACCCAAATTAAGAGACAAGCTACGTGTCAAGAAGCCGTAATAAATACATATAATACGTATTTATACCTATATTTTTGTTCTGAACAACTGTATTCAGAGAGGTCAAAAAGTTTGGCGTGTACTGTAGATAAATACTACTTATGAAAAGCTGTTCTTAACACCCAAATAAAGAGACGAGCTACGTGCACAGTGTCAATAAGCCCTATTAAAAGGCCAAAGGTTCGAAGTAAAAATATAAGATCTTGGCTAAACGCTTTTGGTTCGTTCCAGAGTAGTTTATGTACCTAATTTCTTTTTGTCGGACCTTATTTCTAAATCTGCTGCAGCTATATAAAATTAAGCTAAAAAATTGTTAGCTTTGTACCTCTCGTTATTTGTATAAAATATGCTTATAATATATAATAAATACATATTTATATATGTATACCGATTGTTTAGTTATCATATACATTGTTAAGAATTAAATCGCCTTGTGAAATTGTGTCCCTAGTTAATTATTTGTGTCACCCGAAGCTTAATTTCCCTTCTTTTTTAGTCCAGCGTAGTCCCGGTTTAAATTACCTTGGTGAAGCAATTTTTCAAACCCAAATTATCTCAATCTCTTAATATCACCCCTCACTTGTCTATACATGCCATTTCGGTAACTATAGCTTTGGAATTTAAATAATTTAGTTACATCATCACATTTGATATACGTAATTGAGCGTCACATAAGGACATGTATATACGCGTTGTTTGGTTTCGTTAAATGAAGCTACGAGAATGCTTTATATTAAATCACGTGCGTGAGTGTGTGTATAGGAACATTGAGGTGCAATAATTAAAAAAATAATCTTACCCACTACCGCAAATCTCACAGAGAAACCTATACCCCCGATTATGGACCAATAAATGCAACTCAAGTTTCTCTTTCTCTCCGGTTCTGAACGGACACTCGATGCAGCAGAACTTCTTGAGACCGTCTTCACCTGTTATTATTATGGCTACCGTGTTTTTTGATGATAAGTTTCGTTTTAACATGTAATCCATCGATGAGTTTGACACTAAAACATTAATCCTTTTTTATTTTCATTTTTTGAAGTAAAAACTTATTTAACATCGACACAACGCCCACTACACTATTCCGTCTCTGATCGACACCGTAGCGTGCCATGACCGGATCAACACCGAATTCCCAATTGTACGTATAATGATAAATTACAGTATAGCCTACTGTAAGTAGTGTAGTCAGTGTTATAATCAATCATAATCAAATAGTCTTTTTTTTAAAGTAAACTATGCTTAAGTAGATACACTTTTATCGAAATAATTAGTGTTAAAAGTATGCTCTCGAACTTGACTTTGCTTATTATGTATTTTTTGCGAACGACTACACGTGCTATTGTTGCTTTCTAAAAATGTGGTTCTTTTCTGTAGGCTTGTATTAAAAATGTTTACCCGTCTCTTACAAGGCAAGTTAATATATCGTGTATGCAATAAACACTTTGTAGAAGAACTGAGGAGTGAAGCCGCATTCGGTCCGCGAGTCGCGGTTTGCCGACCACCGGGATAAGTACTGTCGACAATATTTTATGTAGCGTACTCAATACCCACAGATAAAATGGCTAATAGACATTTAGAATTTTGACAGCGATTATATTTAAATGAGTAGTTAAATCAGTGTCGGATTTATGCGTATACAAGCCGAACCGATCGCTCCGCTAAACAGTACAGCGCTGCCTTCAGAATTGGAAACTATTTACCGCATTATCAATAACCCTTATTGTATACTAGTTGATAAACGCAACTTCGTCTTCGTCTTTTATTATCTTAATAATATAATTTATGTATAGAAGCAAAAACATAAGTACCACACCGCTTTTCCCACTTTCCACAGCAAAAAAACACATCGCTGAATGCGTAGTACGTACCTATAAAAATCTAAGTTGATTAAAACTTTAACATCTTTATATAAAATGATGCTATCGTAATAATTCTTAGAATTTTTTTTTACAAAACGGTCAAGTATCAAAAAAATCAAACAAAAAAAAAACATCAAAACCCATCCAGTAGCTTTTAAGTAATGCACGCACAGATAATATAAGTAATTGAGATAAGAATATATCGCGGATTAAATCTAATGAGCTTATAGTCCTCACCGATCTTCCTGGCTAGACTGAATATAGTGAAAGTTCGGATTGCGTATAATAACAGTTAAGGATTTAACCCAATGATATCATTACATAGTACAAAACCAACTCCCCTACCGCGTCTGTCTGTCTGTCTGTTCACGATAAACTCAAAAACGACTGAACGGATTTTTATGTGGTTTTCACCAGTGGATAAAGTAATTCATGAAGAACGTTTTGATATATAATTTGACAAGGATTTTTTTTTAATAATCAGGGTGGGACAACTTGTTTCGTTTTGACTAACAAGATGGCCACCATCTTGTTAGTTCATTGAAATTATATCAAGAAACTTGTAATATCGATACTCACTTGACAATGGCAGTAATAGTCTACTAGAAGACTGGTGGCCAAAAATGGAATGGAAGAAGAACTTGTAATACTATTAACTACTCGACAGTGGCAGTAATAATCTAAAAGATTGGTAGCCAAAAATAAAGTTAAAAAAAAAGTCTTTCGTGCCCGCTAGTTATAACTAAAAAGGTGTAGATACGTTACCTACATGATATTTTGACAAAACAAATGGCACGAAAACGCACACATACGTAAACTGTCTTAAATAAAATGTGGAAGTAAGATAGCATATTCTCAATATCGGTGGTGAAAAAGAAATAGTTATATGTTGCTTAGATACGGGCGGATTGACGGGACAACCGGTAAAAAGAAGCCGGCTAGCCATCTATCTATAGTTATAATATCATTGATTTTTAACCCCGCGGCTGATTTTTTAAGACTCAGTTCTCAAAATGGCGGATCATGTTTTACATTATCTAGGCATTTTTTGAAACTATAATTTTACGTTACATAATTTATTATTGTCAAGTTTTTCAATTGTTCTAATAAATGCGGATCTTTTTTACAATTTATATTGCCAACAGTCTGTTAACCTGTGCCACAGGTCTACATTCGTTGGTAGCGTTCCAACTTAAGCATTTTTAGTTTGGACAGTTCATAGGTGACTATAAAACAAAATTTAAAAGTTGTTATAGGAATTTATAACTGGCATTTATGTATTTTAAGCTGTATCGATGATATACATATAATACGTATTTATACCTATATTTTTGTTCTGAACAACTGTATTCAGAGAGGTCAAAAAGTTTGGCGTGTACTGTAGATAAATACTACTTATGAAAAGCTGTTCTTAACACCCAAATAAAGAGACGAGCTACGTGCACAGTGTCAATAAGCCCTATTAAAAGGCCAAAGGTTCGAAGTAAAAATATAAGATCTTGGCTAAACGCTTTTGGTTCGTTCCAGAGTAGTTTATGTACCTAATTTCTTTTTGTCGGACCTTATTTCTAAATCTGCTGCAGCTATATAAAATTAAGCTAAAAAATTGTTAGCTTTGTACCTCTCATTATTTGTATAAAATATGCTTATAATATATAATAAATACATATTTATATATGTATACCGATTGTTTAGTTATCATATACATTGTTAAGAATTAAATCGCCTTGTGAAATTGTGTCCCTAGTTAATTATTTGTGTCACCCGAAACTTAATTTCCCTTCTTTTTTAGTCCAGCGTTGTCCCGGTTTAAATTGCCTTGGTGGAGCAATTTTTGAAACCCAAATTATCTCAATCTCTTAATATCACCCCTCACTTGTCTATACATGCCATTTCGGTAACTATAGCTTTGGAATTTAAATAATTTAGTTACGTCATCACATTTGATATACGTAATTGAGGTCACATAAGGACATGTATATACGCGTTGTTTGGTTTCGTTAAATGAAGCTACGAGAATGCTTTATATTAAATCACGTGCGTGAGTGTGTGTATAGGAACATTGAGGTGCAATAATTAAAAAAATAATCTTACCCACTACCGCAAATCTCACAGAGAAACCTATACCCCCGATTATGGACCAATAAATGCAACTCAAGTTTCTCTTTCTCTCCGGTTCTGAACGGACACTCGATGCAGCAGAACTTCTTGAGACCGTCTTCACCTGTTATTATTATGGCTACCGTGTTTTTTGATGATAAGTTTCGTTTTAACATGTAATCCATCGATGAGTTTGACACTAAAACATTAATCCTTTTTTATTTTCATTTTTTGAAGTAAAAACTTATTTAACATCGACACAACGCCCACTACACTATTCCGTCTCTGATCGACACCGTAGCGTGCCATGACCGGATCAACACCGAATTCCCAATTGTACATATAATGATAAATTACAGTATAGCCTACTGTAAGTAGTGTAGTCAGTGTTATAATCAATCATAAATCAATCATAATCAAATAGTCTTTTTTTTAAAGTAAACTATGCTTAAGTAGATACACTTTTATCGAAATAATTAGTGTTAAAAGTATGCTCTCGAACTTGACTTTGCTTATTATGTATTTTTTGCGAACAACTACACGTGCTATTGTTGCTTTCTAAAAATGTGGTTCTTTTCTGTAGGCTTGTATTAAAAATGTTTACCCGTCTCTTACAAGGCAAGTTAATGCAATAAACACTTTGTAGAAGAACTAAGGAGTGGAGCCGCATACGGTCCGCGAGTCGCGGTTTGCCGACCACCGGCAATTTGTCGACAATATTTTATGTAGCGTACCCAATACCCACAGATAAAATGGCTAATAGACATTTAGAATTTTGACAGCGATTAAATTTAAATGAGTAGTTAAATCAGTGTCGGATTTATGCGGATACAAGCCGAACCGATCGCTCCGCTAGCCAGTGCAGCGCTGCCTTCAGAATGGGAAACTATTTACCGCATTATCAATAACCCTTATTGTATACTAGTTGATAACTGCAACTTCGTCTGCGTCTTTTATTATCTTACTAATATATTTTATGTATAGAAGCTAAAACATAAGTACCACACCGCTTTTCCCACTTTCCACAGCAAAAAAACACATCGCTGAATGCGTAGTACGTACCTATAAAAATCTAAGTTGATTAAAACTTTAACATCTTTATATAAAATGATGCTATCGTAATAATTCTTAGAATTTTTTTTTACAAAACGGTCAAGTATCAAAAAAATCAAACAAAAAAAAAACATCAAAACCCATCCAGTAGCTTTTAAGTAATGCACGCACAACGCCAAGCCTCGGTCATTTTATTCATATAATAATGATAACATAAATAATAGAATATATAGTGTAAATTAATGTGAAGAGGCCGACGTTTATCTATATGCCGTTGAGGACTTAGGTACAAATTATTAGCCAGCCTATAAATAATTATACTTTTCCAAAGAGGTTACGAAGTAATGATGAAATTGAAAAGAGGTTTGGAAGAATGGAGAATTCACATATTGTAAATAGTTATATGGGTTAAATAATAATTACACGATTTAAAAAGAAGACTGTCAACAATTATTCTGGATAAATAGGTTTAGATTTAATAAAAAGAAAAAAATACCCTTATTTGGGACAACAAAGTCGCGTTATCAAAGCAAGTTCAATATATTACTACTATTAATTGTACTTATTTAATATCGACGTCTACTTTATAATGACATTTTAAACTTTTTTTACATACTTATACTATAAAATTCGATTAAATATAACACACACTAATAAAAAATCCATTAATATATTTATTATTTAAACTAACTCACCATCAAATTTATCAAATGAATTCATTGCTTCTAAAAATATAACTAAACGAACAGTAAGGAACGTATCTCACACACATAACCGTTAGATGCTGAAGTAAAAAACTAAACAAGAAATAGTGATCCCTTCCCCTACCAACGGATATCGCCCAAGGCCCAAGCAGCCCATGCTCCCCTCTGCATTAGGGGCGCCTACCCTTTGTCGACCCAAACATCCCCTATTGAAGGGAGGGGACCCCACTCCAAGCCGACAGGAGGGGTTGATACCCAACATCGATTCAAAATCCTCTACCTGTGTCCCAAACCCCTTTTAAAAACGATGTAATAATAATAACAAAATATATAGCTGTAGGTAGGTACTAAGCTATACACATTTAGAATCATTTATCACGTAATTTCTATATTTTTACGCGCGAAAAAGTTTTAAAAGTATAAAACAACAAAAACTTACACTTTTTACAAAAATTGTAATGCAAACACACACACCTAAAAGGTCTTTATGCTTTAAAAATTTAAGATTACGTTAAAATTCACTGGAAAATGATTGTAAACATCACATTCGACAAAATTTACGAAATAATAATAACATCTGTTACACGAACATGGAGTATGTTCCACAACCAGTTTTAAAATGAACGTGTCACAGACTTACTAGAGAATAGTGATGTTACGCATATAGTAGTACTACTACATAATAATCGATTACTTTACATCATATTATTTAATCAATTTCATAGTATTATAAATTTATTGTTAAAATTCATATGCGAAAACATATAACTGGTGTATAGAGTCTATTTAGTTTGAATATCTGTAATGAATCACTGTTTGTTTTCCGAATAAATAAAATAAAATATTAGATTATCTCTAAAAATTGTACATCAAACTAGAGAACTTGTGAGAGAAAGACTTTGTTAGGTTAAATTAAATTCTAATATCATATGACGAGTTGTGCTAATCACTTAGTAAATTTAAATAATTTATCTGGTACATATATTCTATTTATATATGTTCAGACATATAATTAACTAGCAGCCGCTCGTGACTTCGTCTGTATTTTTATCTTTTTGAATGTTAATGCCATACATTATCATCTTGTAATTAAGGTTTATGCAGTACATGCCGTGACGTTTATTTCGTTTATACAATATCTTTATAAATTTTAGTCTTAAAAGTAACAAATATCTAGTTAAATAAACTTTCTTGTTTATATCATTAATAGAATTATCAATTAATTTTTAATCACGCTTAAACTTAAAAAGTGTAATTATTTATTAAATTTTAAAACGATAGATATATATCATTATTAACAATATTTTCATTAAATAAATTAACAATACAAAATATTTAGATTTTGTTCAATAAAAGATAGTTTTACGGTAAATCCTATCTGGGCACGAACTAAAAAGTTCGCAACTTCTTATCTCTGCCGTACAGTGAAGCTGTGGAACAATCTCCCGGCCAGTGTGTTCCCTCCTTTCTATAATATGGGGTCCTTCAAGCGTAACGTGAAGAGACATTTATGCAGGCCGGCATGACAGCGGCGACCGGTGAGGGGTAGTATGTCTCTCGGTAGTCGCCATTGTTTTTAGTTTATACTGTGCTCACCATCAGGCATAGTAAAGTCACTTTGCAGTGCTTCGATAAAAAAAAGGCATGACCACGTCCACCGGGCCCACTAGACACAATCAGTATATAAGTAAAATGATAGAAATTTTCGGTTATGTGTGCATCACACAGACGGCATTAGATATATTTTTATCAAATGTTTTTAGTACTACTTCAAACACACTTGGTCCTTAAACAATAACATTATTTATCCCAATCCCGATCATTATATTAAAATTTTAAACATACGAAAACCTATGCATAGCATATACATACAATTTGGTTGATGAATGATGTAAGTCGGTCCATTAGTTACTGGATAAATAACTAATACTTACCTGTAATACTATAGTAACAGCTGCCGCTTTTTACACTATTAATTGGTACTAAATGATACTAATTACTACCATAAATCATAAGTTTTTTATAAGCATATGACGTTTAGTGTGCGATATATCTTCTATATATTAATACGTGAAGCCTAAACTTTGTATCCCTTTTTGAGAAAAATGCGCGAACGGATAAACGTGAAATTTGGCATAGTTAAAGTTTATATGGAGGAGAACTGCAGAATATAAAATGCATTAGAAGTACATTAAATTAATTAAAATATGCATTACTCACACTACTGCTTCAATTTTACACAACATGTACACACATGTAAATAAAAAAGACATTTTGACATCTGTCAATAACGCACTTCAAAAAAGGTTGCGAAGGAGGTTGCTATGCTCGACTGTATGTATTATTTGATTCTTACGTTCCAATTACACTTTTTCATTCTACAATCAACAATGATATTAACCGTAATAAAATTCAAACTTAAAAAAATCAATGAACTATGGTCGAATGTCGACCACCGGGCGCCCACTAGTATTTCTAAATTTATTAACATATTGTTTTTGTAATTCTAGAATGTGTAGATACAGAGCAAAATCTTCAGATAGTTCACTTGTTGTAGTACTTTCGTACATTAGTACACAATTGTATGTCCACTTATAACTAGCATTTATCCGCGACGCGTTCGCATTGGTTATTGTATGTACAGAGGAAACAGATTTAAAAAAAAATGAAAGAACATAGATTTATACTTTGCTTACTAAGTTTCTTCGTAAATAATGTTATCCGTTTACTATATCAAACTTTATTATCTTTAATCCTTTGCATATATTCTATTTATATGTATATCTTTTTTTTATTTATTTTTTTGGCAACCAATCTTTTACTTTCACTTGCGACTCCTCTGGTGTTGTTAATGTCTATGGACGGTGGTGTTCATATAACATCAGGTGACCCACCTGTTCGTTTGTCTCCTATGACATAAAAAAAAACTATTTTTTCCACATTAACCAAGCGAGACAACAACTTTTATAACTTTCAGTGTACTTGTTAGTTCTTTTAGTAATTAATCTTTATTCACCTCATTAATTGTTTATTTATATTATTAATTTTTTTTTTCTTAATTTTAATTATTCAATAATTAAGTTGGAATAAACATATCTCACTGTCACACTGATGTTTTATTTACCTCCAGGGTCGCAGCGTTATAGTATATGCCCCTTTAAAATCAAATGAACAGGTTCTCGTAAGTTAGCCGTCAAAGCGTAGACAAGACGACACAATTGGAGTCATATCTTCATTTCTTATATAAAATATTCAAAAATGATGCAACGTGATTGTTATGCATCCCTAGTAGATAAATACTACTTATGAAAAGCTGTTCTTAACACCCAAATAAAGAGACGAGCTACGTGCACAGTGTCAATAAGCCCTATTAAAAGGCCAAAGGTTCGAAGTAAAAATATAAGATCTTGGCTAAACGCTTTTGGTTCGTTCCAGAGTAGTTTATGTACCTTTTAAAATGAACGTGTCACAGACTTACTAGAGAATAGTGATGTTACGCATATAGTAGTACTACTACATAATAATCAATTACTTTACATCATATTATTTCATCAATTTAATAGAATTATAAATTTATTGTTAAAATTAGATTATCTCTAAAAATTGTACATCAAACTAGACTTAAATTAAATTCTAATATCATATGACGAGTTGTGCTAATCACTTAGTAAATTTAAATAATTTATCTGGTACATATATTCTATTTATATATGTTCAGACATATAATTAACTAGCAGCCGCTCGTGACTTCGTCTGTATTTTTATCTTTTTGAATGTTAATGCCATACATTATCATCTTGTAATTAAGGTTTATGCAGTACATGCCGTGACGTTTATTTCGTTTATACAATATCTTTATAAATTTTAGTCTTAAAAGTAACAAATATCTAGTTAAATAAACTTTCTTGTTTATATCATTAATAGAATTATCAATTAATTTTTAATCACGCTTAAACTTAAAAAGTGTAATTATTTATTAAATTTTAAAACGATAGATATATATCATTATTAACAATATTTTCATTAAATAAATTAACAATACAAAATATTTAGATTTTGTTCAATAAAAGATGTATAACATTTTTTCAGGTTATTTCGTTTTTTATTACAATTCTGAAGATAAAATTCTTTACACAGGAACAAATATTACTGACCAACATGTTTGTTTCTATGCGTAAATCCACGTAACATATTCATTTTAAAATGGATAAGTATGCATGTCTTCTACTAACCTTGAAAAAAATCTTGATGTAAGGCAAATTATAAACTACTAGCTTCTGCCCGCGCTTTCGTTCGCGTGGAATAGTTACTTTGGGCTAACACTAACAGGCCGCGGAAGCTCTCAAGAGGAAAAAAAATTTGAAACATTCTTCATTGGTGCTTCGCTCCTATTGGTCTTAGCGTGATGACATATATATCCTATAACCTTCCTTGATAAATAAGCTATATAACACTCAAAGAAATTTTCAAATCGGACTAGTAGTTCCTGAGATTATCCCCTACAACGTCACAACGATACATACTCACAGACTTTATCTCTTTATAATATGAGTATAAATAGATGGGAGTAATAATACATGTTGTTGGTGAATGGTGAAATAGTAGATCATCCGATTTTAAATTAGTCTCCTCAGCCGTATGTTTAGATGTATTCTTTCAGGTAATATTCTGGATTCAGAAATGAAGACAACTCCATGCTCTTTTTTCTTCTTTACCTAAAGCATCGACCTTTTTATAACCTAGGTCGCAGTAATATTGCAGGTTCTTGTATAAAATGGTTTCAACCTGTATCATCTTAATCATTAACTTATTTGTAGTGGTATTGTAAGTTTTGGTCAACGTTGTGAAAACAATAACGTTTTAATGTAATATGACCATCCATAGAATGAACAGTATTATATTGTATTATTGTCATTACATTTTCTATAATGAATTTATATCAATTGATAATTATTTAATCGTCTTCGTTTTTTTTTATTTATTTTTTTAATTCTCTTTTAAAATGGCAACATATGTGCGCAATATTAAATAAATACTATCGAGTTCATATACTCTGAGTTCATATACACATGTACTACTTTTATGCCACAGAATATTCTAATTCGAAATAGATTCTGTGCCGCTTTGTTGTGTCGGCAACACTGCTCTGTTAACTTCAGGTTCACGTGTTATGTTTATGTATTTTACACCAACTTTACACATTTGAAACTAAAAATAAACAACCATGAGCTGCGACAAAAATCTTGATGAATTAGCTATTAAGCTGTTCTCCATTGATGCTATAAAATTTGGAGATTTTACAACAAAAAGTGGCATTAAAACACCTGTATATTTTGACTTAAGGGTTATCGTCAGCTACCCGGAAACCATGGTATGATCCATTATACATTTCTACCGGTAAAATAAGACTTGTAATGAATCAATTTCTTGAGTACTAAACTAACCAGTTTTAATATATTGTCATAGTATTCGTTTTCTTTATGCGATAATGCACAGAGATAATAGAAAAAGTAATTAAGTGTAAATCATTTCATCTCATAGTTAAGGGCCAAGGATAAAGGTCAGTAACCTTGATTGATTGATTATTGGTGTATCAGACTTTGTACTAAGCTGGGTCGTATCATACGTAGTGAGAAATGTAACTAATGCATGTAAACTAATGTAAACATTTGAGGCCCAATAAAGTATAAACAGTAATGTATATACTTCCATAAGTGCACAAAAAAATTTGTGGCTTGGCATTAGAAATTCGCATCACGAATTCGGGGGTTGTTTTTTATAGGTGTTAGTTATCCCTTCCAAAAGGCATCCTCCTCACACTGCGGAGACACCTAGATTTTTTTTATGTGTTTGAAGTTACTGTAACAGAACATGATTTTTCCTTCAGATGCGCATTTTTAAGGTTTACAATACTATAGTTGTGTTGTTTTATACATATTTATTGGTGGTATACAATTGGTCACTATTATTTCAGAAAAAAAAAAAACAAATACAAATTATTCGTAATTTAATTATTTATAATGTTTTCCAGATTTTGTATTTTTTGTTTTATTTCTACTATGTTTAATCCAAAACTCTACTGTCACAATCCTAGTATGATGTATCCTTGTATGATCATAAAGCCACCACACATAACACATAACACAATAGGCGAGCGTAGCGAGCGAGAGAATTGGTCAGATCATGAAAATCTCAGTAACTATAACTTTCCACAGCGGGCGAGTGGTTTATAGCGGTAGTCAGCCTCCTCCCCTACCTCTCTCACCCTCCTTCAACCCTTATTTCAGGATGCGAATTTCTAATGCAACCCCAAATTTGTAAGTTGTTATGACAAATAGATTAATAATATACTAGATTCAGCCCACGACTTTGTCCACGTGGAATAGTTACTTTGAGCTAATGCTAACATCCAGCGGAAGCTCTCAAGAGGAAAAAGACCCCGATTTTGAAACATTCTTCATTGGTGCACCACTCCTATTGATCTTAGAGTTATGATATATAGCCTATAGCCTTCCTCGATAAATGAGCTCTCTAACACTGAAAATTTTTTTCAAATCTATCCAGTAGTCCCTGAGATTACCCCTACAAACTTTACCTCTTTATATATTAAGTACTAGCTGACCCATGCCTACTTTGTTGGGCAGTAAACATAAAAAAAAATCAACTAAATATAAAAGTTAGACATATGCTTTCACTGACTTTTATGTAGGTACTATCAAGTTCTAAATTTTTTCTAGAACGTAATGATATATCTTTTATCGTTAAGGCAGCGTTCATAAGAAAAAATTTCGTTCAACTGTTTTTCTCCAACTTACTTTGCAAATCCAACTGCCACAAATATGTATTTTCATTTTTCGCTATAATATATAACCTATGACACTCACAAATTACGTGGCTTTATATTGGTAAAAGAATTTACAATATCCGCTTAGTAGTACCTGAGATTACCCCCTACAACCTCACAAACTTTACCTCTTTATAATATTATTAGTATAGATAGATATAGATGTATCCCAGGAGTTAACATCAAGTTAAGTAAATAGAAAGGGAAGTTAAAACAATTTATATTTCTTTATTTCAGGAATTAATATCAAACCTCTTGTATGACTTTGCTTTAAGTGATAAAAATTTTGACCATGTATGTGGAGTGCCATATACCGCTTTGCCTATTGCCACTTTGCTCAGTGTCAAATCTAAAAAATCAATGCTTATGAGACGTAAGGAGACAAAAGCGTATGGAACAAAAAAATCCATTGAGGGGCATTATAAATCTGGAGAGATTTGCCTTATAATTGAAGACGTTGTTACATCCGGATCCAGTGTTCTTGAAACAGTTAAAGATTTACGTAATGAAGGATTGGTTGTTAATGATGCAGTCATCATTTTAGATAGAGAACAGGGGGGATGTATGAATCTCGTTAAGAATGATGTGCACATTAAATCATTGTTTACAATGACATCTCTGATAGAAACCTTGGTGAAAAATGGTAAAATATCAGAGGAAATGGCATTAAAAGTAAAGAATTATTTGAAAGAAATTCAAGCTCCTGTCATTGGTATGTATTTGTGACATATATTATTCTTGAATCTTTTTAAAATTATTTATTCTATTAATTAAGTAATTTAATTAAATTTTGAAAACTCTCACGTGAGATTGGGGATGGGGGAGGGGTTTGAATAAAATCTCACGACATCTCACCAGGCGGGAGGGAGGGACAGAAAAATTAAAAAAACTCCTCACTTAATTTATGGACGCCCCCTTATGACTGTTATAAAATATTCTATAACATTAAATTATCTCAAATTAATTTTATTTTTGGGGGTTAATCTATTACTAAATTATAGAAATATATAGATCTATAATTGACGCCCCCTTATGACTGTTATAAAATATTCTATAACATTAAATTATCTCAAATTAATTTTATTTTTGGGGGTTAATCTATTACTAAATTATAGAAATATATAGATCTATAATTTATATATATAGATATATAGAAATAGATCCAAATTGAAAGATATATTTTTCTTATCATTATTAATATAAAATCAATTTGTTACAGAAACGGCAGTTACAAGAATTTCGATGCCTTTTGAAAAGAGAGCGGAGCTAACTACAAACTCTATTGCAAAACAACTATTCAACATAATGGCTATGAAAAAAACAAATCTCTGTTTGTCTGTTGATTTTACATCAGTCAGAAACATTCTTGACTGCATTAGGGGCGCCTACCCTTTGTCGACCCAAACATCCCCTATTGAAGGGAGGGGACCCCACTCCAAGCCGACAGGAGGGGTTGATACCCAACATCGATTCAAAATCCTCTACCTGTGTCCCAAACCCCTTTTAAAAACGATGTAATAATAATAACAAAATATATAGCTGTAGGTAGGTACTAAGCTATACACATTTAGAATCATTTATCACGTAATTTCTATATTTTTACGCGCGAAAAAGTTTTAAAAGTATAAAACAACAAAAACTTACACTTTTTACAAAAATTGTAATGCAAACACACACACCTAAAAGGTCTTTATGCTTTAAAAATTTAAGATTACGTTAAAATTCACTGGAAAATGATTGTAAACATCACATTCGACAAAATTTACGAAATAATAATAACATCTGTTACACGAACATGGAGTATGTTCCACAACCAGTTTTAAAATGAACGTGTCACAGACTTACTAGAGAATAGTGATGTTACGCATATAGTAGTACTACTACATAATAATCAATTACTTTACATCATATTATTTCATCAATTTAATAGAATTATAAATTTATTGTTAAAATTAGATTATCTCTAAAAATTGTACATCAAACTAGACTTAAATTAAATTCTAATATCATATGACGAGTTGTGCTAATCACTTAGTAAATTTTAATAATTTATCTGGTACATATATTCTATTTATATATGTTCAGACATATAATTAACTAGCAGCCGCTCGTGACTTCGTCTGTATTTTTATCTTTTTGAATGTTAATGCCATACATTATCATCTTGTAATTAAGGTTTATGCAGTACATGCCGTGACGTTTATTTCGTTTATACAATATCTTTATAAATTTTAGTCTTAAAAGTAACAAATATCTAGTTAAATAAACTTTCTTGTTTATATCATTAATAGAATTATCAATTAATTTTTAATCACGCTTAAACTTAAAAAGTGTAATTATTTATTAAATTTTAAAACGATAGATATATATCATTATTAACAATATTTTCATTAAATAAATTAACAATACAAAATATTTAGATTTTGTTCAATAAAAAATGTATAACATTTTTTCAGGTTATTTCGTTTTTTATTACAATTCTGAAGATAAAATTCTTTACACAGGAACAAATATTACTGACCAAGATGTTTGTTTCTATGCGTAAATCCACGTAACATATTCATTTTAAAATGGATAAGTATGCATGTCTTCTACTAACCTTGAAAAAAATCTTGATGTAAGGCAAATTATAAACTACTATAGCTTCTGCCCGCGCTTTCGTTCGCGTGGAATAGTTACTTTGGGCTAACACTAACAGGCCGCGGAAGCTCTCAAGAGGAAAAAAATCCCGATTTTGAAACATTCTTCATTGGTGCTCCGCTCCTATTGGTCTTAGCGTGATGACATATATATCCTATAACCTTCCTTGATAAATAAGCTATATAACACTCAAAGAAATTTTCAAATCGGACTAGTAGTTCCTGAGATTATCCCCTACAACGTCACAACGATACATACTCACAGACTTTATCTCTTTATAATATGAGTATAGATAGATGGGAGTAATAATACATGTTGTTGGTGAATGGTGAAATAGTAGATCATCCGATTTTAAATTAGTCTCCTCAGCCGTATGTTTAGATGTATTCTTTCAGGTAATATTCTGGATTCAGAAATGAAGACAACTCCATGCTCTTTTTTCTTCTTTACCTAAAGCATCGACCTTTTTATAACCTAGGTCGCAGTAATATTGCAGGTTCTTGTATAAAATGGTTTCAACCTGTATCATCTTAATCATTAACTTATTTGTAGTGGTATTGTAAGTTTTGGTCAACGTTGTGAAAACAATAACGTTTTAATGTAATATGACCATATAGAATGAACAGTATTATATTTTATTATTGTCATTACATTTTCTATAATGAATTTATATCAATTGATAATTATTTAATCGTCTTCGTTTTTTTTTATTTATTTTTTTAATTCTCTTTTAAAATGGCAACATATGTGCGCAATATTAAATGAATACTATCGAGTTCATATACTCTGAGTTCATATACACATGTACTACTTGTATGCCACAGAATATTCTAATTCGAAATAGATTCTGTGCCGCTTTGTTGTGTCGGCAACACTGCTCTGTTAACTTCAGGTTCACGTGTTATGTTTATGTATTTTACACCAACTTTACACATTTGAAACTAAAAATAAACAACCATGAGCTGCGACAAAAATCTTGATGAATTAGCTATTAAGCTGTTCTCCATTGATGCTATAAAATTTGGAGATTTTACAACAAAAAGTGGCATTAAAACACCTGTATATTTTGACTTAAGGGTTATCGTCAGCTACCCGGAAACCATGGTATGATCCATTATACATTTCTACCGGTAAAATAAGACTTGTAATGAATCAATTTCTTGAGTACTAAACTAACCAGTTTTAATATATTGTCATAGTATTCGTTTTCTTTATGCGATAATGCACAGAGATAATAGAAAAAGTAATTAAGTGTAAATCATTTCATCTCATAGTTAAGGGCCAAGGATAAAGGTCAGTAACCTTGATTGATTGATTATTGGTGTATCAGACTTTGTACTAAGCTGGGTCGTATCATACGTAGTGAGAAATGTAACTAATGCATGTAAACTAATGTAAACATTTGAGGCCCAATAAAGTGTAAACAGTAATGTATATACTTCCATAAGTACACAAAAAAAATTGTGGCTTGGCATTAGAAATTCGCATTACGAATTTGGGTTTGTTTTTTATAGGGTTTGTTTACCCCTTCCAAAAGACACCCTCCTCACCCCGCTGAGAAGCCTAGTTTTTTTTTGTGTTTGAAGTTACTGTAACGGAACATGGTTTTTCCTTCAGATACGCATTTTTGAGGTTTATAACACTATAATTGTGTTGTTTTATACATATTTATTGGTGGTATATAATTGTTCACTATTATTTCAGAAAAAAAAATCAAATACAAATTATTTGTATGATGTAAAACGGAATGTATTCCAGATCTTGTATATTTTGTTTTATTTCTACTATGTTTAATCCAAAACTCTACTGTCACAATCCTAGTATGATGTATCCTTGTATGATCATAAAGCCTCCACACATAACCACATAACACAGGAGGCGAGCGTAGCGAGCGAGAGAATTGGTCAGATCATGAAAATCTCAGTAACTATAACTTTCCACAGCGGGGGAGTGGTTTATAGCGGTAGTCAGCCTCCTCCCCCACCTCTCTCACCCTCCTTCAACCCTTATATCAGGATGCGTATTTCTAATGCAGCCCCAAATTTGTAAGTTGTTATGACAAATAGATTAATAATATACTAGATTCAGCCCGCGACTTTGTCCACGTGGAATAGTTACTTTGAGCTAATGCTTACATCCAGCGGAAGCTCTCAAGAGGAAAAAGACCCCGATTTTGACACATTCTTCATTGGTACACCACTCCTATTGATCTTAGGGTGATGATATATAGCCTATAGCCTTCCCCGATAAATGATCTCTCTAACACTGAAAAAAAATTTCATATGTATCCAGTAGTTCCTGAGATTACCCCCTACAACCTCACAAACTTTACGTCTTTATATATTAAGTACTAGCTGACCCATGCCTACTTTGTTGGGCTGGGTTGTTACGTTGTTGTAAACATTTAAAAAAAATCGACTAAATATAAAAGTTTAACATATGCTTTCGCTGACTTTTATGTAGGTACTATCAAGTTCTAAATTTTTTCTAGAACGCAATGATATATCTTTTATAGTTAAGGCAGAGTTCATAAGAAAAATTTTCGTTAGACCGTTTTTCTCTGACTTACTTTGCAAATCCGACTGCCACAAATATGTATTTTCATTTTTCGCTATAATATATAACCTATGACACTCACAAATTACGTGGTTATAATAAATATCATGTTTGACATTGTTTTTTTTATTCTGTATAGATAATATTTAGCCTTTGACTGCAATCTCATGTGATGTTAAATAACCATGTGGTCCATGAAGATAAACATGTTAAACCTAAAGGACGACATGCTATCAGTGCAGCTGCTGGAGTACACTAAAAGGTGCTAGGCGACAGATTTAGTAGCTAGCTAGACTAGCTTAGAAAAAGCTCTATCTACCACCATGGTATGGTTTCATCATTATATTTTTCTTCATTTAAAGCTACAGTTTGTTTGCAAAGTTTCAAACCTAAGTTGATCGAGGTAGTTTCCGAATACACCAACCACTGTGCCATCATTGCTTCCAAAAATGTTAGTTTTTTTTATTTACTAGAAGCACATTCTATACATTGGTATCATTTTCGTATTAATATAATGGGATTGCAGTATGTTTGGTTATTATTTAGGGGTGAATAATTATAAATACACAGTTTAATGGATATCTGGTAGGTGTGATTAACAGTTGTATCATCTATATCCGTGACACATGGCCTATAGCTACAAAACTCAAACAAATTTTCTAAATTTACAAAATGTTTCCAAAATCTTTTGGGGCTAGGTACGTCATTGCTTGAGCATGAACAGTACTCTTATCAAATAGACACCATTTACCAAAAAGACTAAATTTAATTTTAAAATTTTACTGTGTATTATATTTTCAAAATAAGTGTTTTTGGCGGGATCTTCTGATGTCGTAAAAGTAAAGAATTATTTGAAAGAAATTCAAGCTCCTGTCATTGGTATGTATTTGTGACATATATTATTCTTGAATCTTTTTAAAATTATTTCACAGAAGGTAATTTATTCCATGGCTTGTATTCTGGTAACTAAACGGATGTTATACATTTATATATTGATATTTAATTAATGAAAGTTCCATTATAAAACTTTGTACCACTTACATTATCAGTTTATAATTGCAACAGAACATATATAATAAAGGCAGTAATAGTCTTCTAGAAGATTGGTTGCCGAAAGTAAAATAATAATATTTTGAAAATAATTGGTATCCCTAAATCGATCTGTCATATGGACGTACACGATACAAACGTCAAATTTCAATGCAATTTAGTTCGGAACAAAACAAAACAAAAGGTCATTCCGTGATTATTACAATTAGAAATGGATTGTATTACTAAAGAATTAGGTATAAGTAATAAAAGTGTATTTCCTACACCATCTACTGGTTTATTTTCTGTTGTCGTTCATACTAGTTGGTTAAAGAAATGGTTGAAAAACACTGAAGTTGAGAATTCTGTGAATAATGTAGATTTTACTTTGCTACCTGGTGAAAGTGTTCCTTATCCGTGGAGAAAAATATTTATACGGGTATGTATGGAAAGTTAGTTACAAAAACATAACTTACGATTTTAGAATTATTAAAATAAACCCTTGGTTATTGTTATAGGTTTTGAGCAAAAAGGTCTCGAAAGCGCTGCCACTTCCCCGTTACAAACTGAACGAAAATAATGAAGAAACAACGCTTACGTTCTCTCAATTATTACAGTATATATCACAGGGAAACCAAAGAAGTTTATGGAAGGAATCATATAAGAAATACTGTCATAACATTGATGGTACAAAAGAAAGTTCCATAGTAAATCTGTTAGAACATGATCAGTTACTGTCCGAAGTACTTTTAAGACTGTATGGCTGTAATATAATTAGAATTAAAATAGATGAAGCAGGTAACCACACAGAGTACAAAGAAATGATTCAAAATAAAAGTATACTAAAATGTTATGAAACTCATGTCAATTTACTAGCAGCTATGTTCATTTTAGAAACAGATGATAACTTCTTTGTAATATACAGGGGACACTATGACAGTACATTGTTAGATTGTCTATATTTTAGTCCAAACTTATTAGATATTAATTATGGACGTGGCCTGTTTCTTATATATCAACTGTTGAATTTATCTAAGGCCTTGAATGATAGAGGGCTAAATTTGGGAATATTGACTTTGCAAGATATATATTTATCTGAAAATTTGTGGCTGCAAGTTTTACCACCTATTATAAATAATGTCCATGGTTTAGATTCCTCTCTAGTTTGTCAACAGAACAGGAGTAAGCAAATGACATCACCTATTCATAGTCAAAATAGTTGTAAAAAAATCGATGAAGGTAGTTGGCGGAATGAGGCAGTCCAATTTGAGAAGCTGTGTATGCTTTGGGTCCGTGGAAGGATTTCAAACCTGGATTATCTGCTTCATTTAAATATGTTAGCGAGTAGAAGTATGAATGATCCTCAGGCACATATTATGGTGCCCTGGGTCACAGATTTTACATCAAGATGTGGTAAGTGATGGTTCTTATGTAAAATCTAAAATTTTGTATGAGTTAAATTTGATTTATTACTGTAATAAAAATTTTGTATGTAGGTAATTTTTTCCATAATTCATTTTCTGTTTTAATAATATGTCACACATTTATAAAATAAAATGTGAATATGTTTATTTGAGGCTATTGAAGTGTAGTTTTTTATGTAGGCAGTTCTCGTTATATGCCATTTTGATTTAGTTGCTTCAAGTAATTCAAATAACTTTTTGACACCATTCCTCAAACAACATATTAGTTACTTTAATACATTTTTAAAAAACGCGTGCGGAGCTGTGGGTATCGCTAGTAATAAATAAATAATATGTTGTTTGAGGAATGGTGTCAAAAAGTTATTTGAATTACTTGAAGCAACTAAATCAAAATGGCATATAACGAGAACTGCCTACATAAAAAACTACACTTCAATAGCCTCAAATAAACATATTCACATTTTATTTTATAAATGTGTGACATATTATTAAAACAGAAAATGAATTATGGAAAAAATTACCTACATACAAAATTTTTATTACAGTAATAAATCAAATTTAACTCATACAAAATTTTAGAGATCTAATATCTTATTAGAAAGATCCCTTCTATCTTCAAAATTACCATTAATAATTTTGGAGATAACATTGTGGGTGAAGCCACGGTTAACAACTAGTCTAAAATAGACTAAATTATTTTTTATAATATTCTCTATGGGCTGCTGAAAGTTCCGTAAAGATCGGTTGAACCGTTTTAGAGATAGCTTTGCGAACGAAGCCGCGGTTAACAGCTAGTCTAAATTAAAATAGACTAAATTACTTCTTATAATGTCCGCTATCTGCCAGTGAAAAAATCCATTGAGGGGCATTATAAATCTGGAGAGATTTGCCTTATAATTGAAGACGTTGTTACATCCGGATCCAGTGTTCTTGAAACAGTTAAAGATTTACGTAATGAAGGATTGGTTGTTAATGATGCAGTCATCATTTTAGATAGAGAACAGGGGGGATGTATGAATCTCGTTAAGAATGATGTGCACATTAAATCATTGTTTACAATGACATCTCTGATAGAAACTTTGGTGAAAAATGGTAAAATATCAGAGGAAATGGCATTAAAAGTAAAGAATTATTTGAAAGAAATTCAAGCTCCTGTCATTGGTATGTATTTGTGACATATATTATTCTTGAATCTTTTTAAAATTATTTATATCAGGATGCGTATTTCTAATGCAGCCCCAAATTTGTAAGTTGTTATGACAAATAGATTAATAATATACTAGATTCAGCCCGCGACTTTGTCCACGTGGAATAGTTACTTTGAGCTAATGCTTACATCCAGCGGAAGCTCTCAAGAGGAAAAAGACCCCGATTTTGACACATTCTTCATTGGTACACCACTCCTATTGATCTTAGGGTGATGATATATAGCCTATAGCCTTCCCCGATAAATGATCTCTCTAACACTGAAAAAAAATTTCATATGTATCCAGTAGTTCCTGAGATTACCCCCTACAACCTCACAAACTTTACGTCTTTATATATTAAGTACTAGCTGACCCATGCCTACTTTGTTGGGCTGGGTTGTTACGTTGTTGTAAACATTTAAAAAAAATCGACTAAATATAAAAGTTTAACATATGCTTTCGCTGACTTTTATGTAGGTACTATCAAGTTCTAAATTTTTTCTAGAACGCAATGATATATCTTTTATAGTTAAGGCAGAGTTCATAAGAAAAATTTTCGTTAGACCGTTTTTCTCTGACTTACTTTGCAAATCCGACTGCCACAAATATGTATTTTCATTTTTCGCTATAATATATAACCTATGACACTCACAAATTACGTGGCTTTATATTGGTAAAAGAATTTACAATATCCGCTTAGTAGTACCTGAGATTACCCCCTACAACCTCACAAACTTTACCTCTTTATAATATTATTAGTATAGATAGATATAGATGTATCCCAGGAGTTAACATCAAGTTAAGTAAATAGAAAGGGAAGTTAAAACAATTTATATTTCTTTATTTCAGGAATTAATATCAAACCTCTTGTATGACTTTGCTTTAAGTGATAAAAATTTTGACCATGTATGTGGAGTGCCATATACCGCTTTGCCTATTGCCACTTTGCTCAGTGTCAAATCTAAAAAATCAATGCTTATGAGACGTAAGGAGACAAAAGCGTATGGAACAAAAAAATCCATTGAGGGGCATTATAAATCTGGAGAGATTTGCCTTATAATTGAAGACGTTGTTACATCCGGATCCAGTGTTCTTGAAACAGTTAAAGATTTACGTAATGAAGGATTGGTTGTTAATGATGCAGTCATCATTTTAGATAGAGAACAGGGGGGATGTATGAATCTCGTTAAGAATGATGTGCACATTAAATCATTGTTTACAATGACATCTCTGATAGAAACTTTGGTGAAAAATGGTAAAATATCAGAGGAAATGGCATTAAAAGTAAAGAATTATTTGAAAGAAATTCAAGCTCCTGTCATTGGTATGTATTTGTGACATATATTATTCTTGAATCTTTTTAAAATTATTTCACAGAAGGTAATTTATTCCATGGCTTGTATTCTGGTAACTAAACGGATGTTATACATTTATATATTGATATTTAATTAATGAAAGTTCCATTATAAAACTTTGTACCACTTACATTATCAGTTTATAATTGCAACAGAACATATATAATAAAGTATACATATTTATTTACTAACTTATTTGTTTAGGAACTTACTAACCCAATGGTGTATTGTGCTTATGTTCTATGTTAGACATATGGTGGTGGTCTAAATCAACTTCAGGTCTTTTGTTGATCCATTATCCTAGAAGTTAATCTTTATGTACATGACACTGCCAGAATTGCGGAATTTTCCACAAAGGCAAAAGACTAAGTTAGAAAAAAAAGAACAGATTAAATAAAATTTCACTATTAGTGTGCCTTAAGGTTTGTTAAAACACCAAGGTTTGTTAAAGTTAATCTTTATGTACATGACACTGCCAGAATTGCGGAATTTTCCACAAAGGCAAAAGACTAAGTTAGAAAAAAAAGAACAGATTAAATAAAATTTCACTATTAGTGTGCCTTAAGGTTTGTTAAAACACCAAGGTTTGTTAAAAAATAAGTTGTTCATTATAACTGTTATAAAATATTCTATAAAATTAAATTATCTCACGTTAATTTTATTTTTGGGGGTTAATCTATTACTAAATTATAAAAATATATATGTAATGTAAGAAAAATGATTTATTTTTGTAAATAAATTCAAATTGAAAGATATATTTTTCTTATCATTAATCATATAACATCAATTTGTTACAGAAACGGCAGTTACAAGAATTTTGATGCCTTTTGAAAAGAGAGCGGAGCTAACTACAAACTCCATTGCAAAACAACTATTCAACATAATGGCTATGAAAAAAACAAATCTCTGTTTGTCTGTTGATTTTACATCAGTCAGAAACATTCTTGACCTTTTGGAAAGAGTTGGAGAGCATATTTGTATGGTCAAAACTCACACTGACATAATTGAGGATTTTACTGAAGATTTTCCTAAACAACTTAAACAGTTAGCAGATAGATATAACTTTCTCATACTAGAGGACAGAAAGTATGCTGATATTGGGCACACCGTTTCAATGCAATATCTTAAAGGTATTTTTAAAGTTGGTGAGTGGGCAGATTGTGTTACTGTCCATTCATTGCCTGGTGCTGGTATATTGAAAGCCTTAAATGGATCAACTAATGGCATTGACCGTGGTGTGTTTCTTTTGGCTGAGATGAGTAGTGAGGTAACCTAATTTAATTGTAAAATTTTCTAACTTTAATAAGATATTTGATTGATTGTGCTGACCATACAAGTGATGGTTTATGCAAGAGCGCAACCTGTGCGGTTAGACTAGTATATATTAGAATAGACCTGCATAGACAGACCAATCTGGTAAACCATAGTGTGCATGACTGGCATTAAATAGATTATTGCTGTCAATGTTTGTAAACAAAATATTTCAGGCAATAGAAGGGGATAATATAAAACAATTTATTTATCTTTACAGGGTAACCTTGTAACACCAGAGTACAGGGATGCAACAGTAAACATGGCCGCCAGTTATCCAGATTTAGTTATAGGCTTTGTTTGTCAGAATAAAGATACTTTTAAGAATCCAGGCCTAATTCAATTAACTCCAGGTGTACAGCTCGAAAGTTCCAAGGATGATCTTGGTCAAGTTTATAATACACCTGAAAAGGCGATTCTAGAGAATGGTGCTGATATTGTTGTTGTTGGCCGTGGTATTGTTGCCGCAAAGAGTCCTGAAACCCAAGCTTTTATTTACAGAGATGCTCTATGGAAATGTTATGTCAAGAGAGTTTCTGGTAAATTAGAATGAATTATTATGATGATTGCAGTGTATAAAATAAGTGAGGAATTTTTATATTCTGAGTATTATATGGTGAACATGTTTTATGAAATAAACTAAAGAACTTTAATAAATAATTAGTTAACTCAAAAATACGAATAATTGGAACTGAATACAGTAAATCTATGGAGATTTTAAACTTCGAAATATCTTGCTTTTAAAATATGCTATGGGGTTTTACACAAAAACCTGAGTTCAATTCCAAGTGCCTATTTTAAAAGCTTCAATAATTTTAAGTAAAAAGTATGTTGTTAATGATGTATTTAATTAGTATACCACTCATCTGTAATTCTATTGTCATAATGAATTCAATGGTTTTAATAAAACTACATCATAAGTAATGAAACGGTTTAAGTTTTCTTTTCGATTATGAAGTGATAGTATTAAAAACCATAACAATAATTCATAGTAATAATGGGACCGATATTTGCTGTGATAATTAAATCAATTATATTGGTGCTATTCACGTTTTATATGTATGACATTTATAATAAATATCATGTTTGACATTGTTTTTTTTATTCTGTATAGATAATATTTAGCCTTTGACTGCAATCTCATGTGATGTTAAATAACCATGTGGTCCATGAAGATAAACATGTTAAACCTAAAGGACGACATGCTATCAGTGCAGCTGCTGGAGTACACTAAAAGGTGCTAGGCGACAGATTTAGTAGCTAGCTAGACTAGCTTAGAAAAAGCTCTATCTACCACCATGGTATGGTTTCATCATTATATTTTTCTTCATTTAAAGCTACAGTTTGTTTGCAAAGTTTCAAACCTAAGTTGATCGAGGTAGTTTCCGAATACACCAACCACTGTGCCATCATTGCTTCCAAAAAT
>MU159621.1:0-29346 GCA_015888305.1 Antheraea pernyi | reverse complement strand
GATGCCTTTTGAAAAGAGAGCGGAGCTAACTACAAACTCCATTGCAAAACAACTATTCAACATAATGGCTATGAAAAAAACAAATCTCTGTTTGTCTGTTGATTTTACATCAGTCAGAAACATTCTTGATCTTTTGGAAAGAGTTGGAGAGCATATTTGTATGGTCAAAACTCACACTGACATAATTGAGGATTTTACTGAAGATTTTCCTAAACAACTTAAACAGTTAGCAGATAGATATAACTTTCTCATACTAGAGGACAGAAAGTATGCTGATATTGGGCACACCGTTTCAATGCAATATCTTAAAGGTATTTTTAAAGTTGGTGAGTGGGCAGATTGTGTTACTGTCCATTCATTGCCTGGTGCTGGTATATTGAAAGCCTTAAATGGATCAACTAATGGCATTGACCGTGGTGTGTTTCTTTTGGCTGAGATGAGTAGTGAGGTAACCTAATTTAATTGTAAAATTTTCTAACTTTAATAAGATATTTGATTGATTGTGCTGTTCAAATTCGATAAGTAGTTCTTGATATTAACGCGTTCAACCAAACAAACAAACCTTCCCGCTTTATAATATTAGAATAGATGGTTGATTTTCGACCACTAGTACATAAAAAATAATGTTTTCATGATACACATCCGCACGCGTTTTTTAAAAATGTATTAAAGTAACGTAAAATTGTTACACCATGTACAATTAAAAAATTAATTTTTTTTTTAAAACAATTGTAAGAAGGATGTGCGTAACAGTGTATGAAATGTGGTTTACCAACAGCAACATATCTGAAACGTGAACCCACCATACAATCCTCAGTGCTCAATTACACAGTATAAGGAACTAATGAAACAATGACTTAAAGATTTTATTATAATGATATATGCCCATATTGTCAATGAGTAATATGTTAATGATCTAATATCTTATTAGAAAGATACATTCTATCTTCAAAATTACTATTAATAATTTAAATGTTGAATTGAAAACAACGAATAAGCTGACGTCTTGAAATCTTACATAAATATAAATCAAGATATAAAAGCTTATATCTGTCTAAGCAGTCATTAATATTCGACAATTTAAATAGTGCTTATTGAAATCAATACAATATTCTTATATAGTACTATGGTTATTGAGTTATGTAAACGAAAGCGCGGTAATTAAGAAAAATGGCCGCCAAAATGACCAAAAGACAACATAATTCCAATTACATATAGATATATGAATTTTAATTATATCTATTCTTAGTGTCCAGTACAGCACACATTTTACACACATGTTAACTGTGAACAACATATTTTTGCTAAATTTCATATGGATGAAGTCGCAGGTAACAGCTAGTCAAAAATAGAATAATCTAAATTACTTTCTATTAGGTCAGCTATCTGCCAGTGAAAGTCTCGTGAAAATCGGTCCAATGGTTTTGGAGATAACATTGTGGGTGAAGCCACGGTTAACAACTAGTCTAAAATAGACTAAATTATTTTTTATAATATTCTCTATGGGCTGCTGAAAGTTCCGTAAAGATCGGACGAATCGTTTTAGAGATAGCTTTGCGGACGAAGCCGCGGTTAACAGCTAGTCTAAATTAAAATAGACTAAATTACTTCTTATAATGTCCGCTATCTGCCGGTGAATGTCCCGTAAAAATCGGTTTAACGGTTTTGGAGATAGCATTGTGGACGAAGCCACGGTCAACAGCTAGTCTAAATTAAAATAAACTAAATTATTTTTTATAATATCCGCTATCTGGCGGTGAAAGTCCCGAAAAAATCGATCGAACCGTTTCGGATATAGCACTGTGGGCAAAGCCACGGTTAACAGCTAGTCTAAATTAAAAAAGATTAAATTACTTGCTATGATGTCTTCTATCTGCCGGTAAAAATTCCATGAAAATCGGTCCAACCGTTTTGGAGATAGCATTACGGACAAAGCGGTGTAATATCTAGTCTAATTTAAAGTGGCCAGAGTACCCGCTGTAATTTTTGTTATCTGCCAGTGAAATTCCCGTCAAATTCGGTCTAACCGTTTCGGAGATTACCCGGACAGACAGACATACCAACCCAATTTTTTTAAATTGCATTTTTGTTATCAGTGTATACTTTCCTACCCAATCAGTAATGTTATTTGGATATTACAGACACTTCATTTTTATTATATGTATAGATATAGGCGAATTCATTTGTCTTTAAAATTTATTTATGTCATGGTTGACTGAACAGATTCAAACTTGAATTGCTCAAGCATTGTTTGTCAAGCTTACCTCTTAATTTATTTCTTTTCTAATTTTTTTTTTTTTGTGAGAAAATGATCAAATTTAACTTAGTGATAGTAAGTAGGAAATAATGAAATACTAATTTGACAAATGAGTGTTTTAAAAACATATTTGGAGTGATAAATCGTTCAGTCCTTTTATTACTGTTCTGTGTAAATCTATACATATAATAAAAATGAAGTGTCTGTATGTAATATCAAAATAACGTTTTTTTACTGATTGGGTGTGAAATTATACAGGCAACTGATAAGAAAAATGCAATTTTTGTCGGTCTGGCCGTCTGTTAGTTCCGGGTAATCTCCGAAACGGCAGGACCGATTTTGACAGGAATTTCATTGCCAGATAGCTGAAATTACAGCAGGATACTTAGGCTACTTTAAGTTAGATTAGCTATTAACCGCGGCTTCGGTCGCAATGCTAACTCCGAAACGGTTGGACCGATTTTCACGGAATTTTCACCAGCAGATAGCGGACATTATAAGAAGTAATTTAACCTTTTTTAAATTTAGCTGTTAATCGTGGTTCCGTCGGCAATGCTATCTCCTAAACGGTTTGACTGATTTTCATGGGACTTTCACCGGCAGATAACTGACATCATAACAAGTAATTTAATCTATTGTAATTTAGACTAGCTGTTAACCGTGGCTTCGCCCGTAGTGCTATCTCCGAAACGGTTAGACTGATTTTTACAGGGCTTCCACCGGCAGATAGCTGATCTTATAGGAAACCATTTAAATTATTCTATTTTACACTAGCTGTAACCTGCAACTTCGTCCGCATGAAATTTAACAAAAAATATGTTGTTCACTGTAAACATGTACGTGAGACGTGCGTTATACTGGACTTCAAGAATAAATATAATTGAAATACTTACGTCTGTATCTAAGTATGCAATTTGAATTATACTTTCTTTTTGGACATATTGGCTGCCATTTTTTTTTAAATTACTGCCCTTTCGGGCTGCCATTTTTTTTATTACCGCCCTTTCGTCTTCATAACTCAATAACCATAGTAACATAAAAGTAACATTACTATTGTATCGAGTTCAATGAGCACTATTTAAATTGTCGAATATTAGAAACTGCTTAGACATATATTAAGTATCATATCTTGATTTATATTTATGCAATATTTCAAGTTCGTTCAAGTTCAGCTCGTTCGTTGTTATCAATTCAACATTATAATCATTAATAGTAATTTTGAAGATGGAAGGGGTCTTTCACATTAGATCATAAACGTGTTACTTATTGACAATATGGACATATTATATCATTATAATAATATCTTTAAGTCATTGTTTCATGAGTTCCTTATACTGTATAAGTGAGCGCTGAGGTAGTTATATGGTGGGTTAAGGTTCCAAATATGTGTAAGTGACGTGCGTGTCGTACTTATAATTCTTTAAAGAGCATTTCTATACTTACGCGTGGTCTCAGAATTTTAATTTTTTTAATACAATTTAGAAAAAAAAACGCGTGTGTTCCCAGCTAGTGTTAGAATAAGTGCCACATTTTACAAGGTAGTTTTATGTCTACGAAAAATTAATAATGTTTCCTTAACATCAGGTAGAAATTGGCGTGACCTTACAAAATCTAAATATCGTCTAAACAAAGGCGACAGGCAGTTAGACATGACTTATGACGTCACAAATACAGCAGATCAGATTCCGCATCATGTGTCTGACGCCCTCTCTGATATCACTTGCTATGTGTACTTGGCGCGCAGGTTTGTTTATATCATTTTTATATGTGCTTTGATATAATTTTTCACTTTGGTTTTCGTACGGGCTTAATTTTAAAACTAAAAACATGGTGACTATAAACTAATGTGGATTTGATATTGTTTATTTTACAATATAAAACATTAAAGTTGAATGTAACCAAAATGGGTATAAGAACAGTTGCCGGTATCAGCTTTAAAGAGAATTAGAACACTGCAATATTTCTATAAAACGTGCAGCCTTTAAACAGTTATGTTATTTTCCCACAACTCAGATACAATAATACGTTACTAGTGGGCGCCCAGTGGTCGACATTCGACCATAGTTCATTGATTTATTAAAGGGATAAATATTATAATAATATTTGTATGTTATAATATCATAGTTGAATGTAGAATGAAAAAGGGTATTTGGAACGTAAGAGTAAAATAATACATACAGTCGAGCATAGGAACCTCCTTCACAACCTTTTTTGAAGTCCTTTATTGACATATGTCAAAATGTCTTTTTTATTTACATGTGTGTATATGTTGTGTAAAATTGAAGCATTAGTGTGAGTAATGCATATTTTAATTAATTTAATGTACTTCTAATGCATTTTATATAAAATAAATAGCTTTCTGCACTTCTCCTCCATGTAAACTTTAACTATGCCAAATTTCACGTTCATCCGTTTGGGCAATTCCGTTAAAAAGGGATACAAAGTTTAGGCTTCACGTATTAATATATATGTTAATATCAACGAACATTACAATATAGTAGGGGAGCCCAAGCAGGGATTTCGGGATTTACTAAAGCGCGGCAGATTAATATACAAGGGGATACCTTGTACCCGGTTAAGTACCTCCACCAAAAATGAGCCCCATATATAAAGCCGATTAGTAAAAAAAAAATGACCATCAGAAATTCTCGAGCGCGTATGATAAGAAAGTAGGGTGAGTTAATTACATCCTAAAAAGTGTATATTCCATTAATCTGACAATTTGAGACTGACGTAAAGAAAGGGGAGGGCAACAAAGTTGTAAAAGAAAAACATCATCTCGACATTGTCGAGCGTAGCTAAATTTTTTTTTATTTTCATGGAAGTAGTTCAAGGATAACATTATTAAAAATGGCCGCGAGTTTGCGTCACATCGAAATCGTCAAACTTTTTTTGGTGCACTTAACATACTCCCTTACAAAATGTAACGCGCTCGATAATTTTTTTTTTTCATTTTCTACCCTTACATACAACCACCCGCGTCATGCAAACGATCAAATGAACATACGTAAACTATTAAAAATACGTAGGGCATTGATGCTATCAATATCTGACGCGCTCGAGAATGTCCATGCAACAGTATTTTTTTACATATTTAATAATCTATAGCCGCTTCCCCCACCGATGAAAAGGTATATATCTTACTAGCTGACCCGTGCCCACTTCGTTGGGCGGTAATAGGCATTATCAAGCTACAACTTTTCTCTAGAACTCGATCATATATATCTCATAATTAAGGCAGCGTTTGTAAGAAACGTTTTCGTTCGACCATTTTTCTCAGACTCTCCAGATAGTACCCCCTACAACCTCAGAAACATTACCTCTTTATGATATTAGTATAGATAATATAATTATTTAATAGCTTCTGTCCGCGACTTCGCACGCGTGGAATAGTTATTTTGAGGCTAAGACGCAGCTGAAGCTCTCAAAAGGAAAAAAAGCCACGATTTGAAAACATTTTTCATTGTAGCTCCGCTTCTATTGCCCTTAGCGTGATGATATATGGCCTATGACACTCACAAATAACGTGACTTTCTATTGGTAAAAGAAAAAGAATCGGTTTAGTAGTTCCTGAGATTACTCCCTATAACGTCACAAACTCACAAACTTTACCTCTTTATAATATTAGTATATAGATTATAGCCCCTGCCCGCGACTTCGTCCGCGTAGTAATAGTTCTCTGGCCTAACGCTGACACACAGAAGAAGCTCTAAAAAAAACCATTTCGATTTTGAAACATTTTTCATCTGTGCTCCGCTCCTACTGCCCTTAGCATGGTGATATATAGCCTATAACCTTTTTCGATGAATGAGCTATATAGCACTGAAAGAATTATTGAAATTGGACCAGTAGTTCCTGAGATTACCCCTTACAACGCCACAACGTTATAAATTCACGAACTCACAACGTCACAAACTTTACCTCTTTATAATATGAGTATAGATAAAAAAATATTCTTCTTATCATCTAAGGTTTGCAACCCAATAGGTCTCTATGACGCTCGAGTAAATCCCCATTTAGCATCGTGGGCTCCCCTACTAATAATACTTAATGTTCATATACGATAATATTCTTAATTTTAGCACTCAAAGAATCTTAATCTGAAATATGAAAAAATAATATTTATGCTGCAGGACGCCCAAGGAAATATTATGTCAATATGTACGTAACAAATGGGTACCAGCAGAGTATCCAGCATCTATACAACGCATGCAAGAATGGACACCTGATGAATGCATCCCGGAGTTTTATACGGACCCTACAGTATTCAAGAGTATACATGAAGATTTACCAGTAAGTGCTCAACGATTATACTGTATTATGACGTCATATGTGTAGCTGAATGTCACTGGTGGTAAAAAAAAATACAAGGATGCAAACTTAGCAGCTTTGTTAAAAAAATCTTGTTAAAAAGTCGTTTACAGACGATAATTTTACATGATAACATGTTCGTCATGTTCATGTTGTGGTATATGATTTGGCTTAATTTTTACGATCGGCCGCCTGCCTGACATCAACCCTCCTTGGGATTATTTTGTTGTACCACTGTATTTATGATTATTAATATATTGTTACGAAGTCTAATGGGCTCTTTTAGCCTTACAATTTTTCGTTCCGGTTAAAAACGAAGTTCTTCAAGATTATGGTTTGCTTGCTATATTGCCAAAAGTCATACGAAAACATTGAGGAAAATTGCATACTTTTATGAATTGAATTATTTCTATTATATAGATAAATGTGTCACAACCCGAATGCTTAGGATAATCGCGCCACTCTATCGCTTGTTCCGCGCTCTCGCTTGCACCGAGCGCTCAGGCGGAACGTGACAATGAGTCACGCTTTTTCGTGCGTGCAGCCGGCGTTCATCGATTTATAAGTCGTTTTCACGTCAGAAAATATTTTTAAACAACACGTTTGGCTATTCGGCTTCGACGGTTTTTTAATGCATCTATATTATATGAACGTTACAATATAACATTTCTAACTAATATTGTAAATGCGAATGTAAGTTTGTTTGTTTATTATGCTTTCACGCCTTAACTACTCAATCAATTATTATGTAATTTTGCATACACATTGCCAGGTATAGAGAAAAGAACATAGGGTAATTATCATCCAGAAAAAAATTAACGTTCCTGTTAAATTAAAAATTAAACACTATTAAATAACTAATAAAATTAAAAATTAACGTCAATTCCACATAAACACGAACAAAGCAGTGGGTAAACGTTAGTTATTATTAAGCAATAGGTAGAAAGGATTGTGTGGTTTTATGAGACCTTGTGGTATTTACATTGTGGTTTTTACCATAAAAGTGAAACTTCACACTATAGACATTTAACTAATAATAATCTATACACTATACGGCCAGCTGCCGCGAATTATAGGCGCCGCCATATTGGCCCTGGCTGCTCTGACGAGCGCCTTTCACTTTATCCGTACTCCACGGCCGACCATCACGCAACATGCAACACACAGGCGAAAAAGTTTGAGACGATGTAATAAAAGTTTCACTTTAATAATAAAAATTAACTATTCTTATCCAAGCAGGCAAAAATAAACTGATTGCACTGTACCTTGTGGTAAGCACAGTGCAGTCGAAAAACAACATATAGTCCACTTACATATTCCCCTTACTTTTTTTCTAGGATTTGGAATTACCGTCTTGGGCGACGTGTGCTGAAGATTTTATAACTAAACACAGGGAAGCATTAGAAAGTATACATGTATCTGAGAATTTACATCATTGGATCGATATCACATTTGGATATAAGTAAGCTTTTTACATTGAAAATAATATTGGTTACTTCATAATAGAATATATCTATATATTAATACGTGAAGCCAAATCTTTGTATCCCTTTTTGAAAGAAATGCGAGAACGGATGAACGTGAAATTTGGCATAGTTAAAGTTTATATGGAGGAGAAGTGCAGAAAGCTATTTATTTTATATAAAATGCATTAGAAGTAAATTAAATTAATTAAAATATGCATTACTGACACTACTGCTTCAATTTTACACAACATATACACACATGTAAATAAAAAAGACATTTTGACATAGATGTCAATAAAGGATTTCAAAAAATGTTGTGAAGGAGTTTGCTATTTTACCATTCCACGACCTATATGTAATTTTATCTTCAATGTTAGCTTTATTTTATATCTTTATATATAAATTTATTCTGTGCGTTCGTATGTCACTGTCGTTTAGGAGGAGCCTAAACGGCTGGACCGGTTTTAATAAAACTTTGTGAGCGTGTTCCAGTGGATCCGAGAGTGGTTTAGATTCACAATTGGACCCGGTAGGTGGCGTTGCGGTTGACTTTTAGGTTTTTTTTTATTATCAAGGCAGGACAACGTCCGCCAGGTCCGTTAGTGTATTTATATAGTTCTGGCTATTGTCGTAAACAATATTTCTCTAAGCGTTTATTGCATATTATATATATATATTTTCTGTAATAACATCAAACACTGGGCTGTGAACAAATGTAAATTTAGATTTTTTTATTTGAAGGCATGATTAACAGTTTTGTGTTGATAGTTATATTTGAACTAGCTATGCCCGTGACTACGTCCGCGTGGGACCTGATGTAAAAAACAATGACTAATAAAATCATCTCAATATATGAAGTCCATTTACTTATCTCTCGTCCTTCAGTCGCGTCGTCATTAAAATTACAATAACTTTTGATAGAGTGAACCGATTTTAATGAAATCAAGACTAAATGTTACTTGACAATATACTTTATGAGTTTATATACATATGAACACAGTACTTTAGTAATAATACGTGATCAAATAAACAGAGAGGCATTTCTAAAAATGACTGAAATGTATTGTATGTAAATGTATGTATTGACTTATTCCAAGACACCTGCAACATTTTTTTTTCACAAAAATCTAAAATATATAGACACGTTAGATTTACATCTTATCATAGAAGGTGTAGAAGATATGTCAGCTATTTTGGTTACTGCATTATAGTATATGCTTGGTTTGAAACAAAATGACTGCGATACATTATTCGTTCTTAATTATTTTCACTATTAAATAAACCGAGAATTGCATAGTCAGGTGTATTTAGAAAATGAATCCTTTATTTTTGGAAATATTAATATATATTTGTCAAAAAAATTAAGTGTCTATTTTTCTTTGTGATTTATACGTAAACGTGAATAGCTAAGCTGTGTATGAACCATTTAAAGAATAATAAATGGGTCTGATGGGGCTTCTAATGTGAAGTTTCATAGAAATCGTGCAGTTTTTAGTTCCCATTACACTTATTTTGTATAAATTGATGCAATACTTAATACTTTTAGTTCCATCAATCTAAACTGAGTATTCTTCTGTCAATTGTTATTAGTAATTTTATTAAATAGATCAGTTTATTGTACACTAGTCCGCGACTTCCTTCGCCTGTGAAGCTCGCTCGATTTTGTACAAGCGGGCGGGGAAACCGCGTCAGGGAACCCGTCTGGCGGTGACGTCATCTCAATCCGCTACAATGGTGCGTGTCACTCACTGTTGTTAGTTGTGGGCTCGCTTAATTGAGGTCTGCAAATGATTTTTCGCCTTCTCATTCTCCTTGAGCGATCAGTTAAGGGTCCTCTGTCCGGCGGCCTGGCATGCAGTGGCGCTATTCCCCTAAGATGGGGGTGCACCGACGCGTCGGCTCTGCTGAACATATTTGTGGCGAGTCTTCTAATAAATTGTTCCAAGCTCTCCACCTGGAGGTCTCTCGCTATCGTCCGATTCTTTCTCCGCGTGTAATAGTTACTTTGGGCTAACACTAACAGTAACTCGCTACTTCGTTTATCTAGAAGGTGGAAATATTTTTAATTAATACATATGTTAACCCCGTCTGTGAAACATTCTTCATTGGTGCTCTGCTCCTATTAGTATTACCGTGATGATATATAGCCTATAGCCTTCCTCGATAAATGAACTGTCTAACAGTGAAACAATTTTTCAAATCGGACTAGTAGTTGTTGATTTTTCAAGTGGTAGAGCCACGCTGTAGCTATTACTAGTTTCAGCACGAATGGGTCGGCTCGCCCGGGATAGTACCACCCCCTCGCAGAACACCGACGTGAAGTAACAGTGCTTGCATTGTTGCGTTTCGTTCGGTCAGTGAGAGCGCCGGAGGCCCACCTCCTTTCCCCTCCCCTTTCTCTACCTCTGCCCCAAACACAGGCTGGCAACGCACTTGCGACTCCCCTGGTGTTGCTAGTGTCTATGGAGGGTGGTGATCACTTAACGTCAGGTGACCCACATGTTCGTTTGCCGCCTTTTGACATTAAAAAATATATATATTAGTAAGTTCAAGCAAACCAACTCTTCAGCTTTATAATATTAAGTATAGGAATATAGGTAATAATAATAATTAATTTTTCAACTTTATAATATTGGTATAGGTAACATAAGGTCACAAACTTATGAAGTTTTATTTTAAGGCTGTCAGGATCGGCTTCGGTGAAGGCGAAAAATGTTTGTCTGTCGCTGGTCGATGGCCACACACGTGTGCGTCGAGGAGCCACAGTACAATTACTGACGGCGCCACATCCGCCACGGTCAAGCAGAGCTTTGCCTCCGAGTCCACCGAGACTACATTGGACAGCTCCGAGGGATACAAGTGAGTTTATTAATTTTTATTATCGGCAACCAATCATCTAGTATTACTGCCATTGTCCAGTACGTAATGATATTACGGTTTTCTTGTAATCATTTCAATGAACTAACAAGATGGTGACCCTCTTGTAAGAACTTTCCAGGGATTTTTTGTGACAAGTCAGAATCTATGCTCCGTGGTATTATTTCCCATCCACTTGTGCACAATAACCAAACTATATTACGTAAAACATCACTAATATTACAAAGTAAAGAACCAAATAATACAAGATTATGAATAAAATATAAAATCCACTACATAACATTCCAAGATACCGCCAAAAGCTCCTACATGTGAGTTACTAATAAACTGGATATTCTTTTCTTTTATTTATGTATTATGAGTGTATGTTATAGAATAGTTTTTAAAGTGAAAACTTGCTTAGCCTCATTGTGATTTGAGACTCGATGAAACGAAAAAGCGTGATTAGAAAGAGACGAACATATACGTCTGTAGGATTTAATGTGCGAGAGACTAAGATAGAAAACAGTATACAGTGTTTCTTATTTTTAAAATTTGTTCTGGTCCGAACGTTGTACGTGAGTATGTCGGCGTTTGGCCATTGTCTCATTTCATGTTAAATGACGATGTGGTATAAAACGATAGATACGCTTAACTTAGTGGGGGACTGGCTCTCAAGTTCAAGTTGAGCTAGGGTGTAAGGGGTGTCGAATAACATCATAAGACTTGAGACACCCAAGCCAACCTCACCTGCACGTGGTGCACCCTGCTGAATAACGAATGAGGCAATGGCGAAAGTAGGGTTTTACAGCGTGACTGGGTCGCAACCACCATGTATATGACGAAAAAGCCCGTCATAGTGATTCGCTTCTGCGGTCATAGTGATTCTCGTTTCGGGATCAGCCTGTGCATATCCAGCTTTTCGCAGGCCGGCATGACAGCGGCGACCAGCGATGAATAGTGTGTCTGTCGGTGGTCGCCATTGTTTTTGGATTGTATTGTGCTTACCATAAAGCACAGTGCAGTCACTTTGCCATGCTACAATAAAAAAATATATATATATCACCATGTCCTAACGCCGGAATACGACACGTCTAAGCGTGACTTAATACAAACAATACAAGACAATAGCGCAAAATCGTCGTATATTACTAATTTGTTTTCAATGTCGTTTAAAATTTCCAGTTTTCATTGTTCACTGGAAGAGAGTGAGTGGATCATGTTATAGTCTTAGTATTTTAGGTGACTTATATATCGGCCCTTTTCGTTGTAAAGCTTGTATATGCAAAATCACGCTTTTATAGGAATCGATTAAATATCTTTAAAAAAATTTGCCTTCATTCTGAACGTTTTAATTTCTTCGTTTTACTTAATTTAACTTCGTTGGTTTTACTTAATTGCAGTACTAGAGAATATTTTCCACGAATTATTTCAATTTCAAGGAGGTACGACGTAACAGGTACAAGGCTAACTTAGAAAAGGGAAGATATGTAAAAGCTTGTAAATTTTGTTGGTTTGACAATGGTGTAAGCCTAACCTAATTTGACTAATATCCTAGAGTAGAGCGGTACTCAATGACTTAGTATAGTAGTATCCTATCAATTATGTAAATTCCTTTCAGAGAAACTGGTAAAAAACGATAGTTCTGATGATATATCGGATGAAGAGGAAGAATCAAGTAGTCTACCACAACACGTTTCAAGGTTACATGTGCCACCACAACGTGTCCGGTCGCGATATAAAAGCAGTAATAGAGCTCGTTCGTTATCAAAACCACAAGGTCTTGACGATACTCACCAAGTTATCGAAACTAGAGCCTCTTCTCATTCAAGGCACTATAGGGTTCAGCGTTCCGAGTTAGGGAAAGGTGTTATATATTTGCCTAAAGAATTTAATCCTATTGCTAACATTCAAGCAATGGAGGCATTAGATAATTTCAGAACAAAATGTTTCTTTATTAAGTCTGACGATAGAGAGAAATGTAAAGATTTTACAAAAACAAATCCAATTACAACACAAGATTCAAAACAGATGAATGGACCGAAAGATGATTTAGATGATATTGCGTTTACAAATCGTTTGTTTTTAAACGATCAAAGTTATTTGAAGAAATTTAGCCAAGACGCTTATTTGGAGAATGTAATGAAGGAACGAAAGAATAGAAATTTTAATACGAGATATACAACGGATGCGGCTGTATACAAACAAATCATCACTGAAAGTCGAAGGCAGGATATGTTAGTTATAGGTTGTTTAATCGTAGAAATTTTCTTACATACTTATATGCGTCCTTTAAGGGCACCGGGAGATAATTTCCTTGATAGATATAATGCTTGTCGAACCGTTTTGAAATATAATTATAATTCTTTACCAAAATGCCTTAGTTACGTGGCTTCCTTGATTTTAAATGTTCAACCACCGAGTTTAAGTTTCAAGGATGAATTGACAGTGAAAAACGAAGAACCGTTTAAGAGTATTACAGTTACCGATAAAGGATTACCAGTTCCTACACCAGCACAGTTGCTTCAACCGTTACTGATGCAACATCTGATACCATTTCCACACACGTTCACAATGCTATACAAGCTTTTAAGTACTCTGCACGAGTATGAATTGACTAATAACGAATTGAACATTCTATATATGTACGAATGTGATGGTATTCAATGCGAAACGTACCAGAACGTAGATAAAACTAAACTTTACTACGCACAAAGAATAGCTGAAGGAAAAATCCAAGCTTGTGTTGTTCATTTAGATGTGCTATTGAACCAAGTTACCTGCTATAATCAATTCGATGTTCTAGATATTTTCCTAGCACATTATGTTGAATTGTTGCAAAACAAAAATACGTCTGTATTAGCTGCCTGGCATCTCTTTGATTGCATTAGTAAAGCTCTTGGCCCCGTTCAAACAAGAAAGAAATTATTAAGGCACATTCTCAATCTATACGAAGATGATGAATTCGTTGTTGAAAGATATGAACAACATAAATTGACTGACATCGATTCCATTACTGCTGTAGGTATTTCTAGTAGACAGAAGTTCGTCAAACTCTATCATAACATATTCCTACTTCAGTTAATGGTGAGGCTCGGTCTACAATGCTTTTTGGATAATTTCACTCAGCACTTAGTCGAAGCAGTCGGCGGTTATAAGGATAGCACTGTCGAAACTGGTTCTCCTGGTCATCTTTGTAATAATCGAGCAATGGCCAACAAAAAGCCAAGATACTCAGATGATAATGTCAAAAATGCTCTATCAAATACCAGTGACATATTTTCTCCAGACACTTCATATGGATCAGAGAATGTAATTACACCTAATTTAGAAAAGACAATTGAAGTCAATGATAATAAAGAAAAGGAAGTCGATAGTAGAAGTGAAAATGAGTTGTTTCATTTCGAAAGTGATAAAGATCGACCTTGTCGAAGCAATTGGAGTAAATCCCCAGCTGAGTCTATCGACTCTTTCAATTCAAATTTTCAAGAGACTCAAAGCCCTTCACCTTCTAGAGATTATGTGTCACCGACTGTTGCTAAACATTTCACAAGCAATACAAAAGAAAATGAACTCAATATTATAATTAGTAAAGATGAAATTAACGAAGATATGTCACCAACAAAACCTACTTCGCCTTCTATTGATATACCGAATAGGTCAATGTTCACTAGTTATTTACATTTCTCTGATGAGAATTCTGTGAACGTTGAACTACGTAATGAATCGCGTGGACGGCAAATTAAAAGTTTCGAAATTATTAGGAATCTTGAAAGTCAAGGGTCGCAAACATGTGACTTTATCGCAGAAAATGGCCAATTAATGGAGTCCAATGACTGTAAAATATCAGATATGAGCTCTGAGAGTCTTATATGGTTGGCTCATAGACTTGGTCCGGTACTCACATGCAGATATGTCACTAGAAATCTGTTAAAAATGCTTACCCTCTGTTATATTGGTAAAGATAATTTGGCACCCTTAGATGGAGATGACAAAGATGAATTTGATGATATATCAATAATCAACAGCAGAGTCGTTGGCGATAGGAATGCGATGAAAGTTATAAAGTGCCTCACATCTATTGTCGGTAAGTATTCCTTTGTTTTACTTAGAAATGAAACTGTAATATTCGATGATTTTTTAAATTATTATTAATAACCTAGGGGCATAAATATGCCATCTGAGTATGTTATAATATACCGAAGGTTTATACGTCGAAAATAAAATATAATAATTTTATACATGAAATTAGAAATCATATTATTCCAAATACATTTCGATTTTTAATGTAAAACATGTAATTTTGCAGTTTGTGAATAAAGTCTTGTACCGATGTGACACTTAAATATAATTTCTATTTATTTATTTATATTGATTATTAATCGTCAATGCACTAAATAAAATAAAAATAAAAAAACGATGTTTCAAATACAATTTCCCACTAATGCAATCACAACTTGAGATGTACGATATATAGTATCGAAGTTCGTAAAAATACCGATGTTTAGGTTCAATATATCGAAACCATACAATATCGATGTATTTTGTCCGATATATTGAACATCGTACGTTTACTCAACGATGTCACCCTAGACTTATACTTAAAACTTAAACTTAACTTAACTTATACTTATTAATTTAAGTAATTTTTGTCTATATAGATGAACCCTTTTTTTGTTGACTGATATAATATGACTAATTGTATCTTTCAGCTATGTATGGCGAACAGTTGATAGTTTTCCAGTATCTGCCACACATGGGTGAGCTGATAGCTTCTTGCAGACGGAGGCTTTCCGCGCCACTAGAGGGCGGTGTGGTCGCCTGCTTACAACTCATTAAGTACTTAGTGCCTTATATGTCAGATGTCAAAATTATGGAACAGTTACAGGTATGTATAGACGTGATTCTCTCTTATTCGAACTTTTGTATGTCCATCGTGTATCATAACGATTTTAGATATGATGTTTAGTGTGGTTTTCTTATTAATTAAATAATACCGTTATTTTCAGATAATAAGATATTAGGATGGTCTAATATGTAATTTTAGAATTTAGATGAACTTTAGGTGCATACCTAATCTTAGAACAGTATCTAGGAAAGTTTATATAAATAATTGCTAGGTTAACTTTAAGACGTTCTGATAAAATTCTCACCAAAATACTTTTAACATTAATGTGTTCAAAATAATCTCGTGAATACTTTTCAATATTAGGTTTTTTAGCTCCAAGGTCTAAGTATCTTAACCGACTTAAAAAAAAATGTGTGAGATTTTTAGAGACTGCAAATCAAAAGCTAAAATGATGATTGATTGCTCAGACCTATTTCGGCCATGGCGACCACTTTGATCCATAATCTGAGAACGCTGTCTATAATCTAACGCTAAAATATGCAAAATAAAAAATAGCATGTGTAGACAGAACCATGGCTTTATTAATATAGATAATAATTGTGTTTATAAGTCTATGATTCGTATTGGACATGGTCGGATTTTATAGGTTGGAGGTGTCCAAGAATGGCCCATTAGTAGGCGTTATATTGTTAGCAATTTTGAACATTTATTGATTATTAAAAACAGAGAACTGGCCAATTTAGATATAAATCGTCAAGAATCCGTTCTAACCATCCATCTCTCGTTCAATAACTGTCACCAGTTTTGACAGAGCTATCGCACGTTATGACGACCACCCAAAGAGTCCGTCAACATTTTCATTTATTTCTACCAATATGTATTCAGTTAATACATTTGAGATGACACGTGCCCCAGATATTCTTGTCACCTTAAAATTGTCCTTAGCTAACGGCTATGTAATGAAAGGTCGGTAAACCATCATTAATATGCGAGCCGAGTGCTTATACTAATTTTCTGTCATATGAAACTGTAACAACTAACATATTCCAACTAAGAGATAGAACTTCAAATAATCTCTTATCTATTACTTAGTTCTTAAATATATACACACAATAGGTCTTGGTTAATGTGTTAGTATTGTACGTTGTTGAGGAATCCTTACTAATATCATAAATGCGAGAGTGAGTTCATTTGTTTCATAGTTAATTTTTCATGCCTACGCCTTAACTAGTCAACATATCATCATTAAATTTTACAAATATGTCGTCAGGGGTAAAGATAGGAACAGAGGGTATCTTTTATCTTGAAAGAATGTGTTATTTCCCCATGGCGAATCAAATATACATTAAAGCGAGCAAAGCCTCGAGTAAAAGCTAGTGAACAAATAAATTAACGAAGTTAGGTATTCGTTTAATAGGACACATTCCTGAAGATAATCGTCCAGCCGGGTCTGAGGCTCGCGTCGACGAGTCGTTGCGCGTACCCGAGCGGCGCGGTCGCTCGGCGCGCGCTCGCACGCAAGCTCGTGTCCGCACTGCACGTACTCGCGCTGCGAGTGGGACCCGAGATCACTCGCCGGCATCTCTGCGTGCCCGCTCTGCAACGGTAACCTTCGCCATATTAATAGTTTATCGATTTTGTATATACCAGGTGAATGGTTAAACACTGGCAATATTCTAAGATATGACATTTCATGGTCATATTTAACATATAAAATAATAAACAACAAAGAAAACCTAAGTTAAAGTTTGTCTTAAGACTTTTGTAAGTATAGCTACAAACCTAGGTGCAATGACCGGTGCCGAAAGCTGTGAGGGGCGAGCCGGACTTGTAATAAACCCTTTTGTTTTGTTCATGCTTCGAAAAATTATCCTTTGTTACTTAGTCTTTCACTTCAACCGACAGCGGTCATTGATACTGCTTTAACAGAAGAGTGGAAGTTTGAGTTTAATTTTTGTACTTTTCTAAATAATTAGGTCAAATATTAAGCATCTATTTCTTTTTATTGATTTAGAACGAGAATAGAGTGCACTTATCCTCCATAAATATTGCTACTACAACACACTACTGATCACGACTATATACGACACTCAGAGAAGCTAAATTCGCTCATATTTCGCCACACGAGCGTAATATTCATTTCAGCACAAGTACCTCACAAAGGTAGATCGAGCACGTTCATGTAAAAGTATGACGTCATCCACAGTGACATCATGGTTGTGATTCAATTGACCAGTCCACCAAGAACAATTAAATAAATCGTTAGTCAGTACAGAAATACAACACCGAATATAGTTACCACGAACTGTACCACGTATCTTAGATGTTACTAGTCCAACTATCTGTGCGAGAATGCAAGAATGCACCGTATCTCGTTATCTGTCGCCTTTTAAAGGATTCAGCCAATGCAAGAACGGCCGATAATTTCGACCAATGGCGTTTCAGGTCATTAGTAACTCCCCCGATTTAGTCAATAGTACGTTGAGTTCCACTACGGGCCTTAAGCCTCTTGCCAAAGGAAGGTATGTGCACAATCATTTCGACATTCCACAACGTATTGGCGTGTTCATATTCTAAGAAATCCACAGTTATATGTTTTGTCACATACGAGGGTACTACAAACACATTTCTTAGGTACAGGCTTCCTCACGACATTTCCCTGCACCATCAACCGATAGTGTTGTGTTACCAATATAAATGAGTAAATATACGTGAATATTGAACAATTCGGTGGGTACATGACGTGTTAAAACCATCAACCATGGGTCACCGATCGGATTTATACTCCACCGTTCATACCGCTCGACCATCACGTCTCTTTATATACAATATCACGGGAGAATTATTGCACTATATATGACAGGAAGTACGGTACAGTCAAAAAGCAAAAGTGTCTATGGTAAATACCAAAAGAGCTTCTTCACGTCTCCTTTGAAGGACCCGATATCGTAAAAGCATAGAAACACGATTCCACATATTCACAAGGCGTCAGTAATATTAAATTTTCGAACATCTTACAGACTAGTTTATGCACGCGATTTCGACTGCGTTTTATATTATCTTAATTTTATATTCACAGGAGAAAATGTAAACAAAATTGAAAGCAAAAATATAGTTTGTTTACAGTTTTACCTTGTAAATGTGATCTAATTACATCGATTAAATGCAAAATAATATGTAGATGATTACATTACTAAAGTACTTGTTCTGTTTTGTTTTCAGATTTTTTTTAGCTTTCGATAAAGCAACCGGAAAGATAGATAACTGGCCCAAACAGGATGAAACGCTCTCTGACAAGGTATTATATAAAATTGCTTTAGTTTTGTTCACAGATACTATGTAGTGAATGTAATCGTTTTACTGTGGTTTACCATGATTTCAAATCTTCGATTCGGTCGCAATGACTTGACCTTCATGTGACCTATTGCTTAAATCTGACTCGTTTTGAATGTTTTCACATAGTCTTCAATCAATTTTTTTGGCCGGTTTAAATATATAACCTTAAATTCGGGGTTGCGCACAATACAGTCAAGTGTTTAATACAAAAACGTCATTTCCAGACGTCACAATCGTACACATATTGATCCACCCTATTATTTTATTTACTATTACTTTTATTTACAACCCATAATAGCCTTTAATAAATAAATAGGGAAAATAAATAGGTTATTTAAGGGTCGGCAACGCGCATGTTACAGGCATCCATATGCTGCGGTGACCGCTTTACATCAGGCGGCATCCATGCTTGTTTGCTACCGTCGTGGTATAAAAAAAACATTAAAAACCGCTTGACATGGTTCTTGAACTCACTTTTAGGCAATTCGGTAATCTGCTTTGAGACTTTGTTATAAAACCTAAAAAACTGTGTTTGGTCTTAGTGAGCCTGAAGCATGGAATGACCAATTTGTTGCTATTTCTTGTATTTGAATTATGTTGGTATTTTACTAAATCTAACTTGTCTTGTGACAACGACTGTACTTATTGAAATTTATAATACACTAGACAATAGAACAAGAACCGTACGAGAGTAAAATGGAAGGTTTCCTGGAGATATGTCGTGACGGTACGACCGCTGAGTGGACGGTGCAGGACGGACGCGTGGTGCGCGCCGACCTGCCCGATCTCGCCTGCACACCGCCAGACCTCTCCGAACACCCACCAGACTCCACACGGCTCACCGTAAGTCTAACAAAACCTCATATTACTCAGTACTAATGACAGGCTTTAATCTATCAGTTTCGTTTCCGAACACCCACCAGACTCCACACGGCTCACCGTAAGTCTAACAAAACCTCATATTACTCAGTACTAATGACAGGCTTTAATCTATCAGTTTTGTTTCCGAACACCCACCAGACTCCACACGGCTCACCGTAAGTCTAACAAAACCTCATATTACTCAGTACTAATGACAGGCTTTAATCTATCAGTTTCGTTTCCGAACACCCACCGCACTCCACACGGCTCACTGTAATTCTAACAAAACCTTATATTACTCAGTACTAATGACAGGCTTTAATGTATCAGTTTTGTTTCCGAACACCCACTAGACTCCACACGGCTCACCGTAAGTCTAACAAAACCTCATATTACTCAGTACTAATGACAGGCTTTAATCTATCAGTTTCGTTTCCGAACACCCACCGGACTCCACACGGCTCACTGTAAGTCTAACAAAACCTCATATTACTCAGTACTAATGACAGGCTTTAATCTATCAGTTTCGTTTCCGAACACCCACCAGACTCCACACGGCTCACCGTAAGTCTAACAAAACCTCATATTACTCAGTACTAATGACAGGCTTTAATCTATCAGTTTCGTTTCCGAACACCCACCAGACTCCACACGGCTCACCGTAAGTCTAACAAAACCTCATATTACTCAGTACTAATGACAGGCTTTAATCTATCAGTTTCGTTTCCGAACACCCACCAGACTCCACACGGCTCACCGTAAGTCTAACAAAACCTCATATTACTCAGTACTAATGACAGGCTTTAATCTATCAGTTTCGTTTCCGAACACCCACCAGACTCCACACGGCTCACCGTAAGTCTAACAAAACCTCATATTACTCAGTACTAATGACAGGCTTTAATCTATCAGTTTCGTTTCCGAACACCCACCAGACTCCACACGGCTCACCGTAAGTCTAACAAAACCTCATATTACTCAGTACTAATGACAGGCTTTAATCTATCAGTTTCGTTTCCGAACACCCACCGCACTCCACACGGCTCACTGTAATTCTAACAAAACCTTATATTACTCAGTACTAATGACAGCCTTTAATCTATCAGTTTCGTTTCCGAACACTCAGCGCACTCCACACGGCTCACTGTAATTCTAACAAAACCTTATATTACTCAGTACTAATGACAGCCTTTAATCTATCAGTTTCGTTTCCGAACACCCACCGCACTCCACACGGCTCACTGTAAGTCTAACAAACCTTATATTACTCAGTACTAATGACAGCCTTTAATCTATCAGTTTCGTTTCCGAACACCCACCGCACTCCACACGGCTCACTGTAAGTCTAACAAACCTTATATTACTCAGTACTAATGACAGCCTTTAATCTATCAGTTTCGTTTCCGAACACCCACCGCACTCCACACGGCTCACTGTAAGTCTAACAAACCTTATATTACTCAGTACTAATGACAGCCTTTAATCTATCAGTTTCGTTTCCGAACACCCACCGCACTCCACACGGCTCACTGTAAGTCTAACAAACCTTATATTACTCAGTACTAATGACAGCCTTTAATCTATCAGTTTCGTTTCCGAACACCCACCGCACTCCACACGGCTCACTGTAAGTCTAACAAACCTTATATTACTCAGTACTAATGACAGCCTTTAATCTATCAGTTTCGTTTCCGAACACCCACCGCACTCCACACGGCTCACTGTAATTCTAACAAAACCTTATATTACTCAGTACTAATGACAGGCTTTAATCTATCAGTTTCGTTTCCGAACACTCAGCGCACTCCACACGGCTCACTGTAAGTCTAACAAAACATAAAGAGCTTTTCTTCTTAAATGTATAAAAATCTAGTGTTATGATGTTTGTCCACGATGAACTCGACAACTTCTTAACTAATCTTCAAGAAAGTTGGCATTTATGTATAATTCCGTTCAACTTGTAACATAGCATAATTTAAATTTGGATTAATAGCCTCAATATTTGTTTTGGTACAAATGAAATGATTTTCAATGTTGATTATTGTTATTAAGTGTAAGTTCCATCAATCTCAAACAGATGGCGTTTTAAAGTAGTTTGTTGAGAGAAAACTGTAGGACTGCCTGTTGTAACATAGATATCACATACATGGAGCCACGTTTTAATTTTGAATTCCGTTCTCGACTCCAATTTATGTTATGGTGGACATGTTCATATAATAACTGAGCTATTGCAACAATGAAGATCGCAACTTGTTTAGGAGAAATTAAATGTATTCGAGTATCAGAGCAGATGTGACTTCGATTATAAACCTGAACACCTAAAGAATAAAGAGTGTTCTAGAATGAAATATAATTGTGTTTACGGTGCCTTAACCTTTATATAACATTTTGTGCAATAAATTATTGAAGTATTAAATTTTGGCTGTGAGTTTACAAGCACAAAATGTTATATAAAGGTTAAGGCACCGTAAACACAATTATATTTCATTCTAGAACACTCTTTATTCTTTAGGTGTTCAGGTTTATAATCGAAGTCACAATCAACAATAACTAGATAAAGGGTCGGCGCGAAAAATACGTCTCGGTAAATAATAAATAACAGCTCACTTGAAATGTGAGCCCTTATTTTGTTTAGTTTGTTTGAAACACAGCCAATGTAAGCACGTTTTACATGCCGCTGTGTATTCAAAAGATGCAAAAATAATACTCAAAAAAGCAATTTAACGGCCGGAGTATCTTACTTTCGCTAAATACATGTTGAATAAGTTATATTTTAAGCTTTAAACTAACAGACAATATCAAATTTTGAACAAAATTACCTATTTTAAACCTGTGATACAAATGTTTGACCTCGCCACGCACAATAACGGGAAAACGTACTTTATTCATTACGTGTTAAGGTTGAATTCACACTAAATGTTGTTTATATTGTCTTTTCATTTGTGTGGGGAGTAATTTATTTCTTTGCTCGTTTTATCGTAAGTATTAGATAATATTTTGAACATTTGTGACTTTATTACTAGGTGTTATGGTTGTAATTAGGTTGATCTTAAAACTGTTTTAAAACTTTTTTTCTTCCTTTCTTAGTAAACAAATAGCTACACATAAGTATATATTTACGCTTTATCTAGTTATTGTTGATCTAAGACTTTTACCCGAAAATTGTGTTTTAACGAACACGTGCGTCAGTTTCATTGGTGAGAGTCGGTCATGCAGCTGGTGTTTTCAGGTGCGAACTCGACGAACTCCGGATCCTCGGTGTCCGGTTCCCCGCCGCCTGAGGAGGAGTCCGGTGACGATGCAGCTGGTAAACGAGGAGTCCTCCCGCGACACGCGACGCAGGTGATGAGGGCCTGGCTCTTCCAGCATCTCGTGGTGAGTGTCTCTCGAAACCTATCTTGATCATCAAGTGATGAGCTAGGCTCTTAAGATACTTAGCGTTACCAGCATCTTTGATGAAATGGTTACTCAGTTAACTTTAAGTGTGATTCTGTTGGCACATTACAATACTATGTGTTGATATTTTCGTAAATTAAATTTTTAAGTATAACTGACGTACAACATATAAGTCAGGTAAAAGCATTTTGTATATCTATACTAATATTATATTATAAAGAGGTAAAGTTTGTGAGTTTGTGACGTTGTAGGGGGTAATCACAGGAACTACTGGTCCGATTTGAAAAATTCTTTCAGTGTTATATAGCTCATTTATTGAGGAAGGTTATAGGCTATATATCATCACGCTAAGACCAATAGGAGCTGAGCACCAATTAAGAATATTTCAAAATCGGGGTTTTGTTCCTCTCGAGAAATTCCGCTGCGTGTTAACGTTATAGTCCAAAGTAGCTATTCCACGCGAATGGGGTATTGGGGCAAGATGGGGTTGTGAGTGTGGGTTCATTTAAGTGTCTTAATAATTAAAATTAATTTATTATTTTTTAGGTAAAACCATGGTACGTACGTACAAGAAAAAAACCAAAAGAGGAGAATGGTCGATAGATTCTATGAAAATAGCTGTAGATAAAGTGTTCAGCAAAGAGATGGGATACAAGAAAGCTGCTTCTGCATACGCAGTGCCTCAGACTACTTTAGAGCGATATGTTAAGAAAATGAAGGAAGAGGGTGAAGTTACTATTGGTTTACCTTTAGGCCCGAAAAAATCTATATTTACACCTAAAGAAGAAGGTGAAATAGAAGCATATCTGAAATATATGGAACAGCGTCTTTTTGGACTAACAACTATCGAACTACGACGTCTAGCATATCAATTGGCGGTTAAAAATGGTAAGGCACACAATTTTAATACTGATAAAGAAATGGCAGGCGTTGATTGGCTTAAAAGTTTTTTGAAACGTCATCAAAATTTATCTATTGTCTTATTTTCATCGAGTCTAAAACGAAGTGGAGTTAATTTGCTAAAAAAATTGTGAGAAAAAAATAAAAAAAACCTTATTCAATAACTAAATATTTATAGTTATACTAACCTATGATAATCCACACTTTCTTTGGCGATAGACTGTCACTACCCTGGTAATAGACCGCACCTTCCTTGAAATAGATCGTACTTTTTGTGGCAATAGTCCGCGCTCTACATTGCAATAGTCCTCACTTTTACTTGGCAATAGTCTGCACTTTACTTGGCAATAGTCCTCACTTTTACTTGGCAATAGTCTGTACTTGGCAATAATCCACATCTATATATGCAATGTTACATATATAATAATTATTAGACATCTCCGCGGCGATTGGCTGATATACTGGGAGCATGAAATCGGTCGAGCGGACAAGGAGACTCGTTTCAATCTGAAACAGATCAAACTGCAGACGTTCGTCGGACACACGCACTCTGTCAAGTCTATACACTGTTTGAACAACGAGAACAGTTTCATGAGCGGATCCAAAGACAAGACCGTCAAATTATGGTCTTTGAGGAATCAGGTCAGTTGTAATCTATACATATAATAAGATTATAAGACTTTTTTTTTTTGAACAGTTTCATGAGCGGATCCAAAGACAAGACCGTCAAATTATGGTCTTTGAGGAATCAGGTCAGTTGTAATCTATACATATAATAAGATTATAAGATTTTTTTTTAACTGACTACGCTATTGACTTAGCAAAGTCTTCACACCGGACCGGACTATCACATTTTCAAATATATATATAGAGTGGGTAATAAAGTAATAGAATCGAATATACATACTTCAAATATGTTTTATATGTATCTATGTCGGTTTTTGTATATAGGGGGACGGTAACGCGACAACGCAATGCAACTGGACGTACACGGGGCATAAAAAGGGTGTTCTGTCTCTCTCGTTCATTGAATCTTTACGTCTCGCCGTCTCTACTGACTCCGTCGTGCATATATGGGATCCGTTCATGGAAAGCGTTGTCTCACAGGTACCTGGAAATATGTAAATTATTATCATAATAAGATCAATTGAATAGGTCGTATTTGACATCTGGGACGTTTCATGTGATAAAAAGGCTATGTACCAAAAACACATTTTCCCCCTTCAAGTTTATTTGCCAAGGTGATGGGCTTTTAGAGACCAGTCGTATTTGAAATTGTCTTTTTTTTAAAGTAGTTTCCTAATTTGACAAATTTACATTATCATATTAAGCGCAGCGATTTATATAGAACGTTAATTTCTCTTTTTAATTATAAGATGAAACTTCGATTAAAAAAAATTAGAAAACGTTTAGAGAAAGTAACTTGACCGATCGATTTTAATGTTTTCCCTTATATGAGATGTACGATTTATAATAAAATACTAACAAAACATGAACTGCCTAAAAATATATGGGCCAGAACATATTTGAACATAGTTAGGTACTTTCCTAGTCTAGGATTTACATAAATCTATCAATATCTCAATCACTATACATTTCCTATTCTATTTTTGAGGAGCTCCCTGGTATTCGAAATCTAAGGTTCGATGTTAATGAACTTAAAAATTGACTATTTTGAACATATCTTGCCTTAACCTTTATATAACATTTTGTACTTGTAAACTCACAGCCAAAATTTAATACTTCAATAATTTATTGGCTAAACACCCCAGCCCTGAGTTTGGTGGCTGTATACGAAGCCGCCTAGAAAGATTATAAATCATATTATCCAAAAAACCATTGAAACAAGCTTCGATCAACAATAACTAGATAAAGGGTCGGCGCGAAAAATACGTCTCGGTAAATAATAAATAACAGCTCACTTGAAATGTGAGCCCTTATTTTGTTTAGTTTGTTTGAAACACAGCCAATGTAAGCACGTTTTACATGCCGCTGTGTATTCAAAAGATGCAAAAATAATACTCAAAAAAGCAATTTAACGGCCGGAGTATCTTACTTTCGCTAAATACATGTTGAATAAGTTATATTTTAAGCTTTAAACTAACAGACAATATCAAATTTTGAACAAAATTACCTATTTTAAACCTGTGATACAAATGTTTGACCTCGCCACGCACAATAACGGGAAAACGTACTTTATTAATTACGTGTTAAGGTTGAATTCACACTAAATGTTGTTTATATTGTCTTTTCATTTGTGTGGGGAGTAATTTATTGCTTTGCTCGTTTTATCGTAAGTATTAGATAATATTTTGAACATTTGTGACTTTATTACTAGGTGTTATGGTTGTAATTAGGTTGATCTTAAAACTGTTTTAAAACTTTTTTTCTCCCTATCTTAGTAAACAAATAGCTACACATAACTATATATTTACGCGGACAGCTTTTAGCTTCGATTTTGTACGTGACCCTTTATCTAGTTATTGTTGATTGAAGGGACCAAGTTTGATAAATGTGTTACGGTTACATGTATACATATTTTTTAATATGTCTAATTATTTATCAGGCACAAGAAGAGTTACTGATGGTGTTCGACGAAGAATTAGCTTATCGAACGTACAACAGCTTCAGTAAGTTCATCAGCGTGGATACAATGGAACGATGCTTGAAGAATAGCGACACGATACGAGCTCTCTGCCGTAAATACGGACAGTCTCATTCTATAAGGTACCTTTGTTGTCATTATTAATTGTTACTTTCGAAACCTTTTCGAGTTTTACCCAGACTGTGTTAGAATGTACTTACACCGTTAAGATTTAGTCTAACAAGTCCGTTAACAATGCCACGTAGTTTGGTCTAACACAAATGTGGACGCACCTTATATCTTACTGGGTTTTATATTTTCTTATTTATTATAGGGATGAAAACTACTGGATACATTTCGATATATCATCCCTCTTTAAGAAGGAGATTATCACGATGTCTCATTTAATAAAAAGTTATTTAGCTTTTGAGAAAGTACGATATTTATAACTGTTACGTGTATATACTTGGCTTCTGGCTATGGAGAAATGGGGCAAACTATGTAGTGCGATGTCGCGAGTATCAGCTACTATAGAATATATACATAAACTTTGTAATGAGATGAAAGAGAACAAATGAGAAAAATTTCGAGAATGTTTTAGAACAGTTTCTAATGCTTTAAAAAGTTCAGATTTACTCCGGTGCCATACTCCAGAACCAGTATCATATATATTAATACGTGAAGCCTAAACTTTGTATCCCTTTTTAACGGAATTGGGCGAACGGATGAACGTGAAATTTGGCATAGTTAAAGTTTATATGGAGGAGAAGTGCAGAAAGCTATTTATTTTATATAAAATGCATTAGAAGTAAATTAAATTAATTAAAATATGCATTACTGACACTACTGCTTCAATTTTACACAACATATACACACATGTAAATAAAAAAGACATTTTGACATAGATGTCAATAAATGACTTCAAAAAAGGTTGTGAAGGAAGTTGCTATGCTCGACTGTGTGTATTATTTTACTCTCACGTTCCAATTACCCATTTTCATTCTACATTCAACAATGATATTATAAGATACAACTATTATTATAATATTTATCCCTTTAAAAAATCAATGAACTGTGGTCGAATGCCGACCAATAGGCGCCCACTAGTATATATATATAATCCGCGTCAACACATATTGTTACTTCACGTATTTAATAACAACTTATTATCAAAAACACCCAATAAATTTGAAATCTATTAAATATTTTAAAAAATATACCACTATATTTTCATCTCTATACTATTCAATAGTATCTATATAGACGTCTCGATCAAACACCTGTAGTTTAAAGCCATGAAATAGAGAAAAAATAAATCATTCCAGAATGTTCTTATCCCTTTACTGTTTAATAACAGCTAAATAAAAGTCTCGTCACAATGCAATTTTTTTACAGTTCATCTCTTCAAATAACCCGTTACGATAAACGCGTCCAATCGTCGTATAGCGATGATCCGATAGTTCGTAAAGTCGACATAATACCGACTAAGGTCGATACGATTATGGACCATATATCCAGCTCTAACAGCTTCGGCTCGAATGTCACTTTAGTTGGTAACAGGATAGATGTCGCTAGCGATGTCCCCAGTGATAATATGGGCCAATGGGATGGGTTTGACGTCGTTGCGTATAAAATGGATAATGGAATAACGAGTGACAGGTAAGTTTATTATTTTAACGCTTAAACTTATAATATACTTCGAATCTAATTTAATCAATGAGTATATGGTATATTATTAACTGTTGTTGTTGTTGTTATTGTTGTTGTTTTTTTTTTATTGTCTTATTTTCATCGAGTCTAAAACGAAGTGGAGTTAATTTGCTAAAAAAATTGTGAGAAAAAAATAAAAAAAACCTTATTCAATAACTAAATATTTATAGTTATACTAACCTATGATAATCCACACTTTCTTTGGCGATAGACTGTCACTACCCTGGTAATAGACCGCACCTTCCTTGAAATAGATCGTACTTTTTGTGGCAATAGTCCGCGCTCTACATTGCAATAGTCCTCACTTTTACTTGGCAATAGTCTGCACTTTACTTGGCAATAGTCCTCACTTTTACTTGGCAATAGTCTGTACTTGGCAATAATCCACATCTATATATGCAATGTTACATATATAATAATTATTAGACATCTCCGCGGCGATTGGCTGATATACTGGGAGCATGAAATCGGCCGAGCGGACAAGGAGACTCGTTTTAATCTGAAACAGATAAAACTGCAGACGTTCGTCGGACACACGCACTCTGTCAAGTCTATACACTGTTTGAACAACGAGAACAGTTTCATGAGCGGATCCAAAGACAAGACCGTCAAATTATGGTCTTTGAGGAATCAGGTCAGTTGTAATCTATACATATAATAAGATTATAAGATTTTTTTTTAACTGACTACGCTATTGACTTAGCAAAGTCTTCACACCGGACCGGACTATAAGACGTCAATGATACTATTACCAATTATTTTTCTTATAATTTTCACATTTTCAAATATAAATATAGAGTGGGTAATAAAGTAATAGAAT
>MU159620.1:109336-158749 GCA_015888305.1 Antheraea pernyi | reverse complement strand
TCGCTGAATGTTCGCCATCTTGCTCTTTTGTCTCGCTTTGGTTACGTTAGGTTAGACTTGTGAAAAAGGATAACGCGAACTTGCCTCGGGCGAGCGCGGTGCATTTATTAGGAAACTTTTTTAAACCAAGTATTTAAAACGTATTTAACTTTATTGTAATAACACGGTTTTAGCAATTTACCGAAATCTCACTTGATGTTGAATAACGATGTAGTCTAAGATGCACACTAAGCCCAGACGGAACCAGCTCTCAAGTTCATATGCTGGGACATACCAACGGATTTTTGGCGAAAGATTTTCAATTTAAGGGTGGTAGCTACTACCTAACTAGGCACATTTAGAAAATGACCTACCACCATGCACTGTGAAAAACGTGTGTGGGACAGACAGAGTTTATATGTGGACATGTTTTTATATATGGTGTTTTTATTGTTCACGTTAAAGAAGTCTTTTTAAATGCTTTATTAAGATGATATAATATTTTATACAGGGTGTCACATTACAACCGGATATATACGCCCCGGATCGCGATGAACCGGATACTGATAACTCACGTGTGGGTTACGCCATTCTCAGCCTGGCTATCACCAACCGGGATATCGAAGTACCTGAGCTGTTCATCATGAATCAAATACGAAATGTAACCGGAGAGCTGGAGACGGCAATGGACTTGAGAGGTTATTGGGGAACGTATGACATCCATATTCTGGTGAGTATAAATTTAAATAAACGAAATTGTAATACGTAGTTGACATAAGAGTTGCATTTTATTATACTTTTATATTGTAACTAGCGGGCTCGGCGGACGTTCTCCCGGCCTGATAATAAAAAAAAACCTTCGCAAACGATATACCTAAACCTTCTTCAAGAATCTCTTTGTCTACTGGTGAAAACGGAATGAAATTCCGTTCAGTAGTTTTTGAGTTTATCGCGAACAACAGACAGACAGACGTGGCAGAGGATTTTTTTAAATAATATGTAGTGATTTAATTCGGACGAAATTCCAAAGCGATGGTTAGTGTAATAAAAAATGCCAGAAATAATAGTTAAATTATATTTCAATATTCTTGATTGAATGTACTTTATTATATCTTTTTTTTCTTTACCATAGATGAATTCACTTTTTCATTTATTCTTGTTCCATTTTAATTTCTTTAACTAATATTTGCAATATTTAATGAAACACAATTTAATTGTACAAAAAATTAAAAAAATTAAGTCAATATTATTAATAGTGTAAGTTGTGTCGCTGTAATAAACCGTAGGTTTACAGTCTAGTATACTCCTTCTTATTACTATAATACTATTACTGTTGACTGTTGCATTATCCAAAGTTGTAAATAAATCAATAAGTTGATATTCGTACGATAGATACGTATTTAAGATAAATTAATTTAATTCTATATAATGTGATTTTGGTACTTACCTATTAACGCTAGCGCAATGTGCTCGCCGGCCGCTACCGCGGACGGCTCTCGCTGTCTTTGTTTAACAAGTCTAAACTTAATCTAAAAGAATCGAGACAGGAAAATTGAGAAAAATAAGTGTATATATATAAATAAATAATAGTCCACCTATTAATATACACGACAAGATACCAATCACATGGCCCACGTATAGATTGTCTGCACTGGACCAACTTCAGTTGCGGTGGCGTTAATACGCAAGTACCGTCGTGATTCATTTTGAAATATCTCAAAATGAGTAAAAAGTGTAACAGAAACACAATGTTTTGAATACTCTAGGCTTTCGACCACGGCATTCCGCAGCAGTCGTCCAATGAAACCTACGAGCTGGTCGTCCGCCCTTACAATTTCCACGCGCCCGTATTCGAATTCCCGCAATCAGGAACTGTCATCAGATTATCGAGGGTCGGTATGTCATTATATTATCAATAGAAATCGAACACCAAGGGAAAGCAAAAATTACTTGAAACGTGCAGAGAACCTATAATGAATTTAATTGAAGCGGTATATGCTTGCAGGTATAAAAAGGGGTATTGCTTCACCTTTTCCGCTCATCCCATCGGGGAAACGGTGTGACATTCTCTTTGAATCGTTTATTATCCAGTCGATTAAATATGTCTGATTCATTATTGCTCACTCTAAACTAATCATTGATAGCATGACATTCAGAACATTTTTTTTTGTGTATACCAAAGTTGTAAAATTGCCTAGAACTATTCTTGTACGGGTCAGTCGCATTCTTCAATATGAAGGTTAATTATTTTTTAATTTATACGTAAATGATATTTTTTTAAACAAGCTGTTGTACAAAAGCGCTAAATTCTTAATCGGATTTTTACAATATGTTTGGCGACAATTTTGAAATTCGAAATATTATTGTAATTTTATTTTCTTGTATCGGGACTGAACACCAACTGAACAGGCAAAATTGCAAAGTCGTGTGTCTAAAGAAACTAGGTCTAGTAAGAAAGAATTATAATTTCAAAATTCGAAATGTTATTGTAATCTCATTTTCGTGTATCGCGACTGAACAACAACTGAACAGGCAAAATTGCAAAGTCGTGTGTCTAAAGAAACTAGGTCTAGTAAGAAAGAATTATTCCTATTTTCCAAATAGGACCAAATGGAAGAGTTGAGGAAGCATACTACACAAGACCCTCCGAAAAGTAGTCCGCTGAAGCTGTAAATGTCTGAAAGGTCTATAGCGTTAGTCGGCTGGAAAAAAAACAAAAATCTCGTAGTATTCTTACTATGATAATTGGACAATTCACATTATATAAAAATGACGTATGATTTACCAATCTAAGAATAATTAATATATTATCACGCTGTTCTTTGTAAGGCCACCCTTGATGCCCTCATACATTCTTTGCAATATATAATTTATAAAGTAAAATTTCATTTCTAGGAAAGAGCTGTAATAAATGGTATGCTCGCAACTGTAAGTGGTGATTTTATGGATCCCATTTACGCCACAGACGAAGATGGTCTTCATGCTGGTGTTGTAACATTTGAAATCGTTGGAGATGGTAAGAACAGTGCTAAAGTTGACACTATAGATATGATTCCTTTAAAAATACGAAACACATCCTTTTTTACAGTATCTTTAGTTTTGCTCTTAGTTGATTTTAGCTTTTTATATATTATATTATTCACGATATCGTTTAATCGTGATTTACAAATTAAAAATAAAGTATCAGTTGAACTTGTACTTGAACTTGCACTTAATTTTCCGCTCTCTGACATTATGCAATACATGTTTTCTGTTATATTCTCAGAAAAATAAAAGTTAGAGTACATTATTACCGTAAATAATTGGGAGACGCTTTTGTATTTAAATTCAGTCAAAACAACATTTACAATCGATCAGTAACGAACTAAGCCAAGACAGTTCTAACTAAACAAGACCTCGAAATTCTTGTAAAAATAAAAAAATGTCATACTCCCAGATGAATTATCCTTTGTAAAAATTGAGGAAGGCTCGTATCGTCTATTATATGCTAATATTTGGATTTTTTTTTATTTTTATTTTTTCGAACTGACTACGCTATGACCAAGCAAGGTCTTAACAGCTTCACCGGACTACGTTTGGAAAATGTTTCGGGAGATTTGAAGCCTTTCTAAGACCACCAGTACTCTCGTATCAAAATTAGCTATAGACCTCTTCTCCACTATAAATTGCCTCTGATACTAATATTGATAAAGACGAGAAACACAAAGAATCAACAATTATAAATGAATAGAACTGAAACAGATAGAACAGGTGTTTGATTATTTCAATTCTTATTTTACATAAAAAATAATTTAGCAATAAGGTTTACTTATAATGGATAGTACCTGGATGATCGAACCTAGCTCGGCTCTTTTAAAACATTTGTAAATTAAAATAAACTGTTAGGTTTGCATCACAATATTAGAATGTTATATAAAAAAATATCTCTTTTGATCTCACACGGATTCGAACTGTGGTTAGACGGATTTTCGAAGCAGCCGATTTCCATCTGAGCTATTATTGTTTTGACAGAGGCGGTGTAATTTACCTTTATATTCTAGCTATATTTTTTCATTGCCTGAAAACCCAGATAAAAAAAGTTTTCTATGAATGAAATCTAGCTAGATCGATTTATCGTCCCCGAAACCACCTACATACTAAGTTTCACGGAAATTGCTGCCGCCGTTTCCGAGATCCTGAATAGATAACAATATGAAAATATACAAGAAGTGCTCGTTTAAAGGTATAGATATGAAAACATATGCTTACACTAATCTATGGTATACGATTTATGATAATCTATGGTATAAAAAATATTATGTTGACAGTGGAAAAGCGTTTATGTTAGCGCTTTCAGACTACCTCGCAACTCATAATTTACCCCAGTAAATTCTAATTTATAACATTAACCACATTTATTAAAAAAACAACTAAAAACACAATCCACACAGGATAATTCAACATTCCTTTATAATGCAAAAATTGGAAAGAATACATGTCCAGATAGAATTACAGATGTGTTCGTGTAAATGCATATTTCTTTATTTAATTTTCTTTATTTAAAACTAAAAGTTTCTTTGATAATAAAGAGAAAATATCACGCCAAATACTATAGTAAGGGCTGCACATAAATAAAAAGGAGAAAGGGTGGTCAACATATGCGGCTGGCGTTCCGAATAAATGACCGCCGCATTACACCAAAGATTTTTATTAAACATACTAAAATGACACAGACCCAAAGTTGGTAAGGATGTCACGTGACACGTAAATAAAGTTTATATTTATTTGGCAATAAACTTTATTAAAAGGTGTAAAATGCGAAATGATGATACATATCTTTGTGAGCGTTTGTTACCCAACAAAATGTTTATTATAAAAAAAAGTGTGTCTGTACTTATGTACAAGCGTTAGAAGTTATACTTCTTTGGCGTAAAAAGATAAAAATCTTTTCAAAAATTCTATCTTTCGCCTTATTCTACGTTTGTAGAAAAACGACAATAACAATAGAAAAATGGTATTTAATACATTGAGAGTTTTAATACGAAGGAATGTCGAACCGCCAGCGCCCGTCCAGGGTGAGACCCAGATATTTCATCTGGGTCCCCGCCCTGATCCGGGCGCCCTCCACTACATTGTGAGCCCCAGGAGGTGGCCCCCGCCGAGGCCCATGAAAGAGTAGGGCCTCGGTCTTCTGGAGGGCCACCCTGAGGCCCAACCTCCTGATGCGCCTGACCACGAGAGATGTGGCCATCGTGGCCAGGCGCTCCACCTCCCTCCACTCTCCCCCCCGGACTACGACTAGGGTGTCATCCGCGTAACAGATGAGGCGCGCTCCATATGGGAGCGCGCCGCGGAGCACCCAGTCGTAGCCCATCGTTGTTCGACCCTAGAGTGAGTGTGAGCTACGTGCAGCGTTCTTCATTTTAGACCCATAGGATTTTGAGTAGTGCTCGGTTGTTTGCACGCTGTCATAACACCGACCTGTCATTGTCAGTATTAAATCAACAAAATAATAATTACTTCTTGAATAGTTAAGACACTATTGTATATTATGTAGAGTGGCTAAAAGCCACCGCGTATTAAATAAAGCAATACATCATTAGTTGTACCCAGTTGTAATGTTTACACCCAGTTTATATTATATGCAAACTGTGACGAACCACAAACTGTGGTTAACTTCGAAAGGGATCGTATATCTAAGATTCGAGTTAAATCAAATATACTACAATATTTGTAATCTATAATAGACAAAGAAAACCAAAGACCTTCTACCAAAAATTTCCTCATATTATTATTATTACATAGGAATGTAATTTTTACTTTATGTCAGTAATAGATTTGGCCATTGTACTTTCACAGAAGAACCTCGCATACATTTATCCCATCACATTGTCCGCAAATCAGACGGAAACACGTTAATTGAGTTTAATTATCAAATATAAATATGTTACAAGGTTATGTTGATGTAGATTTTTTTATTTTTTTTTTTATTTGGTCTACGAAACTGTGCTCAATCTTACAAATTGGAGTTATATATTCCATAATATACATACTTAAAATTAAACACTTCTAGACGTAAACACAGCATACATTATTAAAACGGGTGCGTATGTAAAATATAAAAGATAAATAACTAATGTAACTTAATTAATAAATTTAACTTACACAAATTAAGTACTCAATTACAAAAAAAGATAAAATGAAACAACACTAATACTATATGTTATACATAAACAGAGGCAAAACAAGAAAAAAAAACTAAAATAAAATACTTTCAAGATTATTTATAATAATATTGTTTTAATTTCGTTTTGAATGAGGCTAAAGGACAACAGAGAAACAAATCTATGTCTTTTTGAATCTTGTTATACGACGAACACATTCGATAAATGGGAGAATGCTGACCCAAATTGGTTCTCGATTGTGGTAAGGTAAGGTAAAAAAGGTAAAGGTAGACCACTAACCATAGTCCTTATTATTTTTACAGAGGGAGCAGCTGGTCTTTCGGAGCGCTACGAACTTCCTAGAGCTGATGATCCCAAGAACTATCTTTGTCAAGACGATTGTTACAGCATTTACTACAACATAGTTGGTGAGAAAATTTATAAGATTAACGCGTTGATTGCCCCGGGACATTTATATCAATTAATTTTTTTTTTTTTCAATTTAGTCTCTTATGAATGTCTAAGCTACCACCGGTTCGGACAAACAACTCAGTCATCTAGAGGAAACGGCAAGAAACTCGATAGGGGTTTATCTTTTAATGATACATATTTTACAAAACATAGACAGTACAATCGTTTTTATTGGATGCACAGAGAGAGGCATCATTTTCAGACGTTACCATAGTTCACATATTGATCCACCCTATAATAATAGCCTTTAGACATTAAAGTCCGCTTGACATGGTTTTTGAATTCACTATCCGGCAAATCAGTAATGTGCTTTGGGACTTCGTTATTAAACGTAACACTGTTGCCTAAAATTTTTTTCATTAAACTTACCTAGGAAAACCATTTGGTTTTAAAGTTACTAAAAATGATAATTATAGTACTAAAAATCAAGAAGTTCAAAAAAAATTGTTTATGGAAGATCAGCATGCTACGAATTATCTCGTAGTTATATCTGAAATATTTCAAACTGCGACACAGAAGCTCTTGTAAGCCAAACCTGATTGTTTTATATTTACACTGATATATTACGACTTTGGTCGTAGCTGTACAAATACGGCAACTAAAGAAAGGACGAGATAACTCATAGTGAGCCTTCTAGGCAAGTTCACAAACTATAAGATACGTCCTTGTTGACAGTCAACATGTTTCTGTAAGGGATATTTTTTACTACTTTTTAGAGAATGGGATTAATTTGCGGTAGTCTCGGACATAGCTACGTTACAGATCTCCAAATGCTGCAGATGTAATGGTTTTATCAAATTCACTTATTTTAGATGGTAACGCTGATGGTTACTTCGGACTGGATCCTGTCAACAATGTGATATACCTTGAGAAAGAACTTGACCGTGAAGCAAGCACTTCCCACACGCTTACGGTGGCTGCAAGTAACTCGCCTACATCTGGTACTGCTCTCTCAGAGTCCATCCTCACGATTACTGTGAATGTTAGTATAATTGTTTTATTCTATTTATTTATTATAACCATCCTTTTCAATAGTTTTCGGATCATATTTTTTAAACAGCCAAATATGCCGAGGAGATAAGATTTTTAAAAAGGCTTAAATCGCCAATACAGAATGGGTTTGCATGACGTCTATACGCCTTTATTTCCTCGTAATATAATTGTTTAATTATATTTATTTACTATAACCATCATTTTTTATATTTTCCTGATAATATTCCTTATGCGGCCAGATGTCTTCAGGACTTAAAACTTTTAAGAAGGTTTAAATCGCATATGCAGTGATTTACCTGGCACCTAAGTACATCCTTTTCTCCGGAAAGAAACCTGTCATTTTTTGTTCGTAGATTTCAGTAGCGGCGAAGATTCAATAAAGTTCAAAGCGTGTTATACTTTTAAATTGTCAATATCGTCAAATGTAGCACATTGAGGAGACAGGTTTCTAACCAAACTACAGTGAGCACTAGTTTTGGTAGGTGGTAGAGCCACGCTGAAGTTATTACTAGTTTCAGCATGAATGGGTCAGCTCGCACGGGGTAATACCATCCTCCCATATAATACGTTCGTGAAGGAACAATATGCTTGGTTTGTTGCGTTTTGTTCCGTCAGTTAGAGCGCTGGAGGCCCCCCCCTCCTTTTCCCCTCCTCCCAAACACAGGATGGCAACGCACTTGCAACTCCGTTGTTGTTGCTAGTGTCTATATATGGTGATGATAACTTAACATCAGCACCTATGATATAAAAAAAGAAGTAAATATAACCACGAATTGCATGTGTAATTAGTTATAATGTTATCGATAAGTAATAAAGTAGGTTCATTATTTAAATTTTTAGGTGAGAGAAGCGAACCCACGTCCTATATTTGATAGAGATATCTACACTGCCGGTATTTCCACTTCAGACAGTATTAACAGAGAACTGTTAACATTACAAGTAAGTTTCACTTTTTTTTTCATTTTGGTAATTAATATCTAATGGAAACTTTATTGCGATAATAGTAAAAGAATATCTTATCTTGCGATTTAAATATATTAATGGATTACATTTTACTTTAGCATAGGCTGATGAGAGCATTTTCGCTAAAGATAGACCCTATAAAAAGTTTAGATTTACTTATAGGGGTAATGGAGAGAAATAAAGACACCCTGAGAAAGACCAAAGTTACTGATAAACCAACAAGAATATATAGACTTAAGTAGTAGGTGGGGCAGATAGGTCGTAGAGTATGTGGCTGATGGGGTAAAAGAATTCTCGAATGGTAACGGTGCATCAAAAAACGCAGGGTAAACATAAAAGCCACGAGGAATACCACTGACCTAATGAGGGTTGCAAGAACCTGCTTGATGCAAACAGTGCTGGAGCGGTCGTTTCGATGATTTTTTGCGTTTCGTTCGGTCAGAGCGCTGAAGGCCCACCTCCCCTTTCCCCCTCCCCCCAAACATAGGCTGGCAACGCACTTGTGTTGCTAGTGTCTATGGATGACCCACCTGATCGTGTATAGTAAGAAGTAAATATAACAATGAATTGCATGCATAATTAGATATAATGTTATCGATAAGTAATAAATTAGGTTCATTATTTTAATTTTTAGGTGAGAGAAGCTAACCCACGCCCCGTATTTGATAGAGATATCTACACTGCCGGTATTTCCACTTCAGACAGTATTAACAGAGAACTGTTAACATTACAAGTAAGTTTCACTTTTTTTTCATTTTGGTAATTACTGTCAGTGCTAATGGAAACTTTATTGTCATAATAGTAAAAGAGTATTTTATCTTGCGATTTAAATATATTAATGCATTACATTTTACTTTAGCATAGGCTGATGACAGCATTTTCGCTAAAGATAGACCCTATAAAAAGTTTAGAGTTACTTATAGGGGTAATGGAGAGAAATAAAGACTCCCTGAGAAAGACCAAAGTTACTGATAAACCAACAAGAATATATAGACTTAAGTAGTAGGTGGGGCAGATAGGTCGTAGAGTATGTGGCTGATGGGGTAAAAGAATTCTCGAATGGTAACGGTGCATCAAAAAACGCAGGGTAAACATAAAAGCCACGAGGAATACCACTGACCTAATGAGGGTTGCAAGAACCTGCTTGATGCAAACAGTGCTGGAGCGGTCGTTTCGATGATTTTTGGGTAAATCTATGTCCAGTAGTAATAGATAAATAAACTTTTTACTACTGAAACGTAATTTAATCAGGAGAAACTTAATACTCAGGATGGGCATACCCACCACAAGGAATATTAATGATCTAGTAAAGGTTGCAAGATCATTCTGGATGCAAATACTGCCAGATCGATTGTTATGCTGAATTTTGGGCAAAATTACGTAGAATAATGGTAGATGGCAATTTAATTAGCAAAAAAATAATGTCATTGCTTCTTTAATCTATTGAAAAATAGAAACGCAATATTATGCATGCGGTCAGAAAAATTTAAAATGAACTTAATGTTAGGCAATACACTCGGAAGGCGCAACTCTAACTTATACGATGGATATGACGACCATGGTAGTGGATTCTACCCTTGAATCAGTCAGGGAGTCGGCTTTCGTCCTGAATCCTGTAACTGGACTGCTAACTTTGAACATCCAAGTGTCGGCGTCCATGCACGGCATGTTTGAGTTCGATGCTCTTGTCACAGATCCAGGTAAAACTTTATTTGTTTCAACTTTAGTTATTCTTTTATCGTAATCTTCAGTTGTGGAGTATTCTAAAAATTAGTCTGCTATTTATATGCTTATGTAGGTCATAAAAGGGACAAGAGAGGCAAAGCGTGTATAAAAGTAAAGACCACTGTTATCCCAAGTAATTTAATTTCCATTTTACTTAATACTTTCTAAACAAATTTGACGGCTTTAAACTACATTTCCGAGGGAAACGAATTCTCTATCTGTTCTTTGTTAGGCTTACCTGAATTTAAACAGTATTGTAGCTGTAGACGGTAGCTAGTTAACTCTTACAATATGAGCTCTGAGTGCAGCTGCCAAGGCAAAATAATAGTCGCATAGGTAATTTGTTAATCACTGATTTTTTTTTATATCACCAATTAAAATACGAAATTACGATTAAATAAATTTCCCAAAGATATGTCGCTAAATGCCTAAATCCGACCCGAGGATATAAGACGTATTCTTAACCATTCAGCAATATGGATTTATAACCATTTGTGTCCGTGATGGTAGGGCGTGTACAGTGTATTATAATTCTTATACTACATAATGCGTATGATTACAGCGGGCGCCACCGACAGAACTCAAGTGAAAGTATTCGGCTTTCGTCCTGAATCCTGTAACTGGACTGCTCACTTTGAACATCCAAGTGTCGGCGTCCATGCACGGCATGTTTGAATTCAATGCTCTTGTCACAGATCCAGGTAAAACTTTATTTGTTTGCAACTTTAGTTAGCGTTTTATCGTATTCTTCAGTTGTGGAGTATTCTAAAAATTAGTTTGCTATTTATGTGCTTATGTATGGCATAAAAGGGACAAGAGAGGCAAAACGTGTATCAAAGTAAAGACGGCTGTTATCCCAAGTAATTTAATTTTCTTTTTACTTAATAATTTCTAAACAAATGGGATGGCTTTAAACTACATTTCCGAGGGAAACGAATTCTCTATCTGTTCTTTGTTAGGCTTACCTGAATTTAAACGGTATTGTAGCTGTAGACGGTAGCTAGTTAACTCTTACAATATGAGCTCTGAGTGCACCTGCCAAGGCAAAATAATAGTCGCATAGGTAATTTGTTAATCACTGATTTTTTTTTATATCACCAATTATAAAGTAAATTTTCAAAAAAAAGTATTAACCGACTTCAATATCAATCAAAAACCCATAAGGCACTAAAAAGCAGAAAATAAATAGTTTATCAAAAATAAAACATATGACTATGTGTGCTACCTAGAGATGTACTGGAAGTCGGTACCAATCACCCAATCCAAAGTTATGAGGTAAAAAAAAAAAAAAAAATACAGACGAATTGATAACCTCCTCCTTTTTTTGAAGTCGGTTAAAAATATGAAATTACGATTAAATAAATTTCCCAAAAATATAATGCTAAATGCTTAATCCGAACTCGAGGATATAAGATGTATTCTTAACCATTCAGCAACATCGATTTATAACCATTTGTGTCCGTGGTGGTAGGACGTGTACAGTATATTATAATTCTTATACTACATAATCCGTATGATTACAGCGGGCGCCACCGACAGAACTCAAGTGAAAGTATACATCATATCATCCCTGAACCGCGTCACTTTTGTCTTCCTCAACACGATACAAGAGATCGAAGACAACAGAGACTTTGTGAGTACATGCCATTGATTTTATATCCAAGTAATATAATTCCACCGTACCTTTGTTATTTGTCAAGATACATGACGACGTAAATCGACCTATGATCAAAAATTGCACAATTGTCGTTAATTAATTTTATTGTAGTCAAAATGTGTGATTCGACTAAATTTGAGGCCAATAACATGCCGGTTTGGATCAACTCTTATAAACGGAGTTACATTAAGATTTACCTAAGCAAATATGGTGCCACAATGATATCCTTCGTGACGTCATCCTTGATGACCTGACTAGTTTTTTGTCAGTTAGTCTTCCAGATTATTAATTTGTCGACTTTGCCTTTGTCGAGTAAATAGGTAGTTACTAGTGTCTTATGATAATTTCATTGTTCTGAAAAGGTGGTGGTCCCCTTTTTAGAACTTTCTATGGAGTTTTTGTGGTATCTCAGAATGCTCATGCTCCGTGGTATTGTTTCCCATTCACTTCAGTTGTGCACAATAACCGAACTGTATTACGTAAAACACCACCAATATCACAATATCTTTGCCATCCCAACTGCGACCATTAACACCGTATATAAAAGTCCGTTAATACGTATGGCTAGATTGTATAATGACGTATCTCGAACAAATAACAACATCGACATATTTTGTGATGCATTTGGATCATTCAAGCTGCACTTGATTAAAAACATAACTTAATTGTGTACTTATAAAAAAAAATCTGTTATTCTGTCTATATAGTTACTAATTAGAATTAGTTTATTTTGTCATCTATTAATGTCATGCATGCCTGTGATTGTAATTATTACACTGTAATTTTAATTTGTAATTTACCACATGTAATTTTATGTCTTTGTAATATTTATGTTGGTGTGCTAAATACATAAAATAAAAAATATTCATACTTTCTCCGTCATGTATGATCAATAGACCATAACTGTAAATGCAAAAAAAAACCCTTTCGTAGAATACGAGTAGTTTGACTAAGCATGATTAATTTATTATAGTTAACTAACTCTCCGTTAGGGTCATCTTCATCTTCATTATTTTTCTTTCTATATGAGAAATAAAGTGAATATGAATCGATGTGTATACAGATAGCGCAAACACTCGGTGTGGGCTTCAGTATGACGTTCAACATAGACCAAGTAGTTCCAGGGAGCGATCAGAACGGAGTAGCTCTTGATGATATTACCGAAGTTCGGGGACACTTCATCAGAGACCATGTACCGGTACCGGCCACTGAGATCGAAATGTCAGTATAAAAGAAACTACTTGTTTTTAAATATATTATAGGGGGCAAACGAACAGATGGGTCACCTGATCGTAAGTGATCACCACCGTACATAGCGCTAGTAAAACCAGTCACAATTAGTGATTAGCTATTGACGCGCTTTAGTATTATCAATACAAATTGTGAAATGTTTGTTTTTTCATTCACTATTTGAAGTTCGACGACTGGACGGAGCATTCGTCTCTGTAACGATCTTACAGAGCAATACGGTGTGATGAAATATGGGAATCGACAGTATGATGTATCAGTTAGGCATGAAACCCACTGCAGCCTATAACTATGTATAACAGATCTTAATAAGGTCATAGTCCTAATACCAGTCATTTTAGGCTCGTACATCTGAAAATTAAGTTGCAAATTCTCGTAGATCTATTTCGCCAACCAACCACGGGTCAGAATACCCCGAATACTGTTGTAATACGTATGGAGGTTGTGCTTTTGCAGCCAAGCTTGACACAGGCTCTAACACTCATAAAATCAACCAAAATTAAAAGGAGTATTTAGTGTTATGAGACGAACAAATTGATCTGTTTTAAATTAGTTTGATTGTTAAATTACAATCTCATCTAATGTTAAACAATAATATGGGCTACGCGCTATAAAAACGCGGTGAACGTCTCAATTTTTTTTTTATACTACGTCGGTAGCAAACAAGCATGCGGGCCGCTTGATGAAAAGCGGTCACCGCAGCCTATGGACGCCTGTAACATCAGAAGCGTTACATGCGCGTTGCCGACCCTTAAGTAACCTATTTATTTTCCCCTTGAAGCACCCCATACTGTAGTCTCTAGGAAAAACTTCAGCAGGAAGCTCATTCCACAACCGGATCGCTCGTGGAAGGAAAGCCCTTTGAAACCGGACCGTCCGAGACCATTTCGGTTCCAATGTATGGGGATGAATTCCCTGCCGACGACGAGCAGTGCGATGGTGGAAAGCAGCTACAGGCATAATGTTAAACAGTTCCTCGGAACACAAACCATATATACTTTTTTTATATTATAGGAGGCAAACGAACAGACCGGTCACCTGATTGTAGGTGATCACCGCCGTCCAAAGACCCTACCAGGGGAGTTGCAAGTGCCTTGCCAGACTGTGTTTGGGGGGAGGAAGAAGTGGGGAAAGGGGTAGAAGGGAAAAGGAGATGCGACTCCGGCGCTCTCACTGACCGAACGAAACGCAACAATGCAAGCACTGTTACTTCACGTCGGTTTTCTGTGTGTCGGGTGGTAGTACCGGGGACGAGCCGGCCCATTCATGCTGAAACCAGTAGTAGCTTCAGCGTGACTCTACCACCTACATCTACAATATAGTATCAGCTCTCAGTATATGTACAATATAGGTGCTGGCAACATATTCTCAACTTTGCACGCGCTTACAGAGAACCCTACCACCATGCAATGCTTTTTGATCACGATGTTATTCTTCACCGGCAGCATCGGCTCATTCTCAAGGATTTGAATCTACTTTGATCGTATCCGAGCAGGCTATCCACTGAGCTGTCATCACTTGACATTTATAATCAAACTGAAGCTACCCGTTATGGCGTAGCACAAGCGTTCAAATTAGGGTATGATCAGTACTATCATACAAAATTACAAACCACAATTTCACAGACTGATTCAAATATATACTGAACAATGCGTTTGGTCTACCAAGTTGTAACTTCTAATAGTCATCATCATCATCAGCCTGTACGAGACCCACTGCAGGGCCATAGGCCTCTTCCCGAAGGAAGGTATGAGCGTAATCACCACGCCAGTCCACGAGGTATTGGCGATTTCAAACTCTGAGAAATCGACAGTTCTATATTTTTCGCACATACAGTAGTACTACAAGAACATTTCTCAGGTTTAAGTTTCCTTACGATGCTTACCTTCACCGTCAGCCTAAGTCATAGTGGTCATAGTGTTACCAATTTAAATTAATGTATGCGAATTCCGAAAAATTCTTTGGTACATGCCGGGGTTCGAACCTGCGGACATCGAAATAATATTCGACCGTTCAAACCACTAGGCCACAACAACTTCTTCTAGTCTTGTACTTCTAATAGTAGGGCCTATTAAATATGTAGATACCATTGACCATGCTGACTATATATGTGTATCCTCCATTGGTTTAGGCCAGGAGATCAGGTATTGTATTCATTGTCATTAATGAGGCCAGGTATTCATTGTGGTTTTTTTTTTTTGTCATAGGAGGCACACGGATGCGTGGGTCACCTGATGTTAAGTGATCACCACCGTCTATAGACACTTGCAATACCAGGGAGTCGCAAGTGCGTTGCCAGCCTGTGTTGGAGAGGGAGGTAGGGACGCGGAAGGGGAGAGGAGGAAGGGGAAGAGAGGTAGGCCTCCGATGTCCTTCGGATTCAAAGAAAAAAAGAAAATATGAGATATGCTACATTGATGGAATAGAATTAAAAGATAAACATTATAATAATTATGTGACAAAGAAGATTGTAATATATATAGTCTTGAACAGGTATTTTAGATCGATAATCGATTGAATGGTTATTATTTGGTAAATTCCTCATAATTTGCTTCCAGTCTTCGCACGGACCTGATACTCCTGACCTCTATCCAAGTGAGATTAGACTTACAGCAGCTCGTCCTGCAAGACTTCGTAACTGACTCCAGTCCCGATGCAGGGACAGACTCCAATCAGAGGACTATCTACGTGTTGGCTGCACTCTCCGCACTGTTGGGCTTCATGTGTCTCGTACTTCTAATCACATTCATCATTAGGACGAAAGCGTAAGTTTGTTTTAATTAAATTACGTCATACTCGAATTTAATTTTCATATTATTTTTTTTCGAACTGTCTACGCTATTCACCAAGCAAGGTCTTAACAGCTTCACCGGACTACACCAATTTTCATAGTTTGAAATGTCTCTATGCATTCATCGCTGTCAGTACATAATTGTAATGGTATAGTATCTATATGTAAAATAAAGGTTTACGTAAATTAGCTGTCCAAGCGTTTACAAAATGACACAATCGAAGTCGTATCTTTATTCTACAAAATCTTTTGCATGTTGTAATGTGGTCGTTGTACTGCCACATTCTTATTATTTAACTAGCTGTAACAGCAGCTCCGCACGCGTTTTTTAAAATCGTATTAAAAAATTATAGAATTGTGAGCCTATGTACAATTACAGAAACGCTCTTTAAAAACAATTATAAATATGACGCGCACGCCACTACTGTTAACATGTAATGGGTACATTAGATATATAAATACAAAGAGAGTGCCAAATGAGGTTAAAGTGTTATGTAAAATGAAGTGAATATAATGTTATTGTACACTTTTGAAGGCCGTTCATTTTTCTTTGAATACATTTTACTGTTTATATTAATTTTTTTTAAAGAGAGATTCTATGTCAATGTGGCTTGAAAAAAGGTTATGAAAGAAAACCAGACAAGTTTGCAAATCTACTATTTAAATTTATAATATTGGTGTAAATCTTTTAATTGACTGACGGAATTTAAGCAGTTAGTCATTCAGTGCAGTTTTCACTAAAGCTATTATCTGTGAAAATATTTTGTGATTTTTTTTCCAGTTTGAATCGACGGCTTGAAGCACTCTCTATGACGAAATACGGTTCTGTCGACTCGGGGTTGAACCGCGCGGGCATCGCGGCTCCCGGCACCAACAAGCATGCCATCGAGGGTTCCAATCCCATTTACAACGAAGCCGTTAAAATGCCTCAGTTTGATACCACAAGGTAAACTATAATGTGATTTAATCTATATATACGTATATAAAAATCCAGTTTCATGATGTTTGTCCAGGGTGAACTCCAAAACTATTCAAGCTTTCTTCATGAAACTTTAACATTTATGTATAATTTGGTACAACTTGAGAGATTTTTTAAAGGTGGTAGAGCCACGCTGCAACTATTACTGGTTTCAGCATGAATGGGTCGGCTCGGCCGGGGCAGTACCACCCTCTCATAGAAAACCGACGTGAAGTAGCAGTGCTTGCATTGTTGCGTTTCGTTCGGTCAGTGAGAGCGCCGGAGGCCCACAACCCCTCCCGTTTTCTCTCCCTCTTCCTCCCCTAACCCTTCCCCCCGAAGGGTGGCAACGCACTAGCGACTCCTCTGGTGTTGTTAGTGTCCATAGACGGTGGTGATCACTTAACATCAGGTGACCCACCTGTTCGTTTGCCATGACATAAAAAAATAAAACAAAAAATTATATTTTGGTTTATAGCCTCAATGTTTTTAATTATAAATTAAATTAATATCAATGTTGATTATTAGTTGTAAGTTTTATCAGTCTAAAACAGATGGCGCTTTAAATTAATTTGTTGACAGATAATTGTAGGACCGATTGTTACAGATATCTCATAGATGGCGCCACGCAAATAATTTATCATACTTTTAATTCAACATGTAATGACTAAGCTACAGCGAAGCATGGCCGGGTCAGCTACTATGTTTATATTCGGGTTTTTTTTTAAAGACTAACTATTTTTTCCGCTCTTGAAGTTAATTTTTATTGTAAATGCCTGGAAATTTGAGTACCCTTTCAGAGCGTGAGATTTCCCATATAAAATAAACTTAAACGTTGTTTTTTTTATAACTCTGCGGGTATTTATGCTTGGAACTCAGGAATTACCCGGGATTCAGCGCTCCACAATAAGTGCATCTTTTTACTGGTTTTTATTAATGGCTATCCTACAGAAAAAATGTTAATAGGAAGTTTGTAGGAAATTTAATTTTCTCCAATAAAGACCAAACCTCTGAGATCGATAATTCTCGATTTATTGAACTTACCTTTTGGTAGCATACAATTTCAATGGATTATCGAAACAAATTTGTTAAAAAATCTATTCTTGTTGATGACATTTTTTATAGTTATATATTTTTTGAACTACGAGTAAAAAATGATATAAATAATATAAAATAATCATTCATTAATTTTAATATAAGTTAGCATATGCGTTATTCTTTCAAAATATCATGAAATTTATTAAATATATCATAAAAACTATTCACGCAAAATATTATAGTCATTTGCTGTCATTTGCTAGATACTTTCGTGTTTTGATTATTGCCAAGTAAGTTCAAATACTACCTTTTCTTAAGTATATCGTCTAGCGAACACGTGTGTGGAATAGAATCTATACGTATAAGAATGTAAGTCTAACGTATCTGTAGTTTTTCGATTTTTCCTGAAAAATGATGTTGGAGATGTCTCGGAATAAGTAATAAAATACATTTCAATCATTTTCAGAAATGTCTGTCTGTCTGTCTATCTGTCTGTTTGTATGAACACGCATCACTGCTAAAGTACTAAGTTCACAATAAAACTACAATCATAAAGCATATCTTCAAGAATAACATAGTCTTTGTTTTATTAAAATCGGTCCACTTTATCAAAAGTTATTATAATTTTAATGACGGCGCGGCGTAAGTACGCAAGAAAAGTAGATACGTAAATGGACTTGATTCAGATGACTTTATTAATCGCTGTTGTTTATATAAGGTTCCACGCAGGCGATGTCGCGGGCACAGCTATTAATAATAAAGTAATGTAATTTTTTTTATGTCATTCAAGAATTTTTTTTCTCTAGCAATGTATCGGACGACTCTGATCTCATTGGCGTTGAAGATCTGGTGCACTTCGGAAACTACTTCCCGCCGGCTGACTCCAACTCCCTGAAGGGTATTATCGGTGACGACACGGTGAGGAATCTTGTATTGTCCATAATTCACTTTAAATATTTTTTACAAACTTTCTTCATTGTAATATTAATAGGGTGTGTATTTATTATATATGGACTTGAATGATTAAGTAATCTTTGTTAACGATGAATATTATTGATGAATATTATAAAGAGTAAAGTTTGCACTTCTGCCTGGAAAGTTATATAATACACGTGGTTTTTTACCTTATTAATATTTCAAAGAATAAAGTTTGCACTTCTTCCTGGAAAGTTATATAACAAAGGTGGTTTCTTTATTTCATTAATATTTCAAAGCGTAAAGTTTGCACTTTTGCCTGGAAAGTTATATAATACAGGTGTTTTTTTACTCTACTAATATTTCAAAGAATAAAGTTTGCACATCTGCCTGGAAAGTTATATAATACAGGTGGTTTTATTACCTTATTAATATTTCAAAGAATAAAGTTTGCACTTCTGCCTGGAAAGTTATATAATACAGGTGGTTTTTTTACCCTACTAATATTTCAAAGAATAAAGTTTGCACATCTGCCTAGAAAGTTATATAATACAGTTGGTTTTTTTACCTTACTAATATTTCAAAGGATTAAGATTGCATTTCTGCCTGGAAAGTGGAAAGTTCCAGGCAGAAGTGCAAATTAACGTCCATTACAATGTGCAATAATGGATTTCCACAAAGTAACGCCTTCTTCAATCAAATTTGTTAATGTTATTTCATAGTTTTCCCCCGTAGGTATAAGCCCGTGTAAGCATAAGGACTTGAATTAGAAGTAATTTATAATTTATCATTGTCAACAGAAAGATGATTCGGTAGCAAACCACAGCAACAATTTCGGCTTCAACGCGACCCCATTTACTCCGGACTTTGTCAATAGCCAGTTTAAAAGATAGAATCTATTTAGAAAACTGTACAGTGTCGTGCATCTAACGGTGTTAAGATTAACTATACCTCTTGTAAAAAAATATTTAAGCTTACTTATGATATTAAATATTTGAGGAATAACTTCATTCTGATAATCTTTGTAATATGCATTTAAATACATATCATAATAAAATATATTTAATAACATAATCTTGTGTAAATATTGTATTTATTAAATATTTTTATAAAAAAACGTATTGTACACTTATTTCTTAACTGACATATGGTTTCAGTCAAATTCCAGGACAAGTAAGGGAATTTTCTGCAGTTTGGTAACTCTACATTTATTAGCAACGTATTAAATTCAATATTACTTTCGTTCAGTTATAAGTATTAAGTATTAGCGATTGGTGACGTTGTCGCTGATGATCGTGTATATAAATGAGACCCGAAAGCCTAAAATGTTGCTCGAGAAACGAGTAATGTGATTCCTGGGATTTATGGTAAAATAAAAAAAACATTTTTCAATAAACTGTTTATTTTAATTTTATCAAAAATATAATCGTGAAAATACAAAAGCAAATCGCTAAAAAACGAAATAGATATTTTAAAATGTAAATGTTTCATATTTTCTATGAGTAACTTGTGTATTAAATGCACCGCGCTCGCGGACTACTGCCGCTGCCGGCTCGCGTTATTTTTTTCGCAAGTCTAACCTAACTTAACCAAACTCAAAATAAAAGAGCAAGCAGTCGAGAAAAAAAAAAGAAATTCTATCTTAAACTCTATATCGGCCCATTTTCCACCTAAATCTTATTGAATACTTTGGTTTTAAATAAAATCTTTTGGAAACTAAAAGTGATTTATAGGGCTGCATTTGAAATTCGGATCTTTATGATATATAGATTAAGATATTTATGATCAAAGTTTTGAGGTTGACGACTTGATGATTTTTAAGTTGAAACAAAACATTTTCGTCTCGATCTAGTTAGGTTAGGTTAGACCTGCGAAAAAAATAACGCGAGCCGGATGCGGTAGCGGTCACCGAGCGCGGTTCTATTAGTACACGAGTACCTTTCTAGGCAATTAGCTTTAAAGGACTGGTAGTAAAAATCAGAGTTTCATAAAATATTTTTGTATCTTTAAATAGACAGAAACGAAACACGTTCAGTATATTTTTCTCCTTTGTTTGTGAACCGATTTTCTTTATTCCTTTTTGTTTATTAGCTACTAGTTTCTGCCCGCGACTTCGTCTGCGTGGAATAGTTGCTTTGGGCTAAAGCTAACTTTAATTCACTACTTCGTTTACGTAACAGGTGAAAATATTTTCAAATAATACGTTCGTTAGCCCAGATTTTGAAACATTCTTCATTGGTGCTCTGCTCCTATTGGTCTCAACGTGATGATATATAGCCTACAGTCTTTCTTGATAAATGAGCTATTTAACACTGAAAGATATTTTTAATCGGCACGGTAGTACCTGAGATAACGCGTTCCAAAAAACAAACTTTTCAGCTATAATATTAGTATAAATTGTCGAAAAATGGAAATAGTTTTTTTCTCATATCACCAACGACTCGAAGCCTTAAATTACAAGTCTCTATTTATCATATTTCTTACGTCTACTAATCTACAATATACACTCTTTAGCAAAAATTCTCAATTACATTAAAACTTGAAAAATTTAAGAATTATAGTCGAATCTCGTTCTAACATAATTAAGTATTATTCCTGAAATAAAAATACAATTAAAGTGTACATGAATGAATATCGAAAGTAAAAAGTGCATGGTCTTAGCAAATAATTATACCTAAATCATTTCTACTTTAGTAAGTTTTTTTTATATCATAGGAGACAAATGAACAGGCGGGTAACCTGATGTTAAGTGATCACCACAGTCCATAAACACTTGCAACATCAGGAGAGTCACAAGTGCGTTGCCAGCCTGTGTCTGGGAGCAGGGGTAGGTTGGAGGGGGAGAGGGGAAATGGGCCTCCGGCACTCTCACTGACCGAACGAAACGCAACAATGCTACCAAGCTGTTACTTCACGTCGGTTTTCTCTGAGAGGGTGGTAATACACCGAGGGTGCCGACCCAGTCATGCTAAAACCAGTACCAGCTTCAGCGTAGCTCTATAAAATATGTAATAAGTATATAATATTTTAGGGATCATTTTAGCCTGAAGATACAATCCCTAAGAAGCAGTACCAGTTATAAAAATAGATTGATGGTGATTATTATATAGTTGGATTATATAAGAAACGAATACAAAGACGACAAATACATTACACAAAAGCAATTCATATTGAATTATTACTCACTAATTATAAAGCAAAAGGATTTTTTTTTTGAAACAGAATATTTTCTGCTACGCTCACATCTCCATTATTTTCGACAGGATGGATAAACTGTGGCAAGGAACATGATCTTCAGAGTCGACAAAACAAAAGGTGAGTTTTATCTTGAGGGATCATTTTGTACCACCTTCCAATACATAAAATGTTTGACTTATTTGTGATATGTGCTAGAAAGAAAGAACTGCAAACTGATGTTATTCGAATTGTGCCGCATCGTTTTAGTTTATTTGAGCTATATCATCGCTTTCATTTATTTAGTTCATGTCGAACTTTTTTATTACCATAAAGTAAAGACATAACCTTACCTTTATGATTATACGTCATCAGAGAAACTACATAATAGCTTGTCATATGAAAACGGTGTTCGAAAACATAATTGAAGATGCATTATAAGAAACATAACTGTAAACTGGGATTCGGTAATATTCCAATAAACAATCTAATACTCAAAAGAAAATCATCATTCATGGGACGAAGTTCGTTACCGCGGCTTGCTGTAGGAGTAGACTAGTAGAAATCGTCATGTCATGTACTAGTAGAAAACGTCATGACCTTACGTTATACGACTTTCTCTCTTTCTATTGTCTACAAACGTGTGAATACGTATCAAAATTTGAGCAGACGAACACCGTGCCCTGCTGTTTATTTATTATGGACGGCATTCAAATATTACGTAAGCACTAAAGAAGGGCTGAAATGTGGGATGGCGGACCCTGGATATACATAATATAGTATTAAAAAAATTCTGCTTACGTAATACTTTAGGGTCCTAGGGTCCCTAGAGTATATTGGACGAATACGTGGTGACGTATGTACCTAGTTATAGAGACCATCGCATCATGATGTACAAACCAACTCTAGTAATTATTGATTTACTATAAAATAAATCCTTTCGAAGACTTTCAATTCATACGTTATATGTAATTGTAGGATCAGACAGTATGCTGTCCCAGAAACCAGGCACGTTCCTAAATGTTTATCGCAATATGAGGAAGTTAGCTCAAGTATCGGAGTACCACCCTGAGACGTACGACCACATCCAGAGCTATCCCGCTATCGTGGTCGAGCGACAGAAACAATTGTTTGAAGGAGGAAAGAATTTAATACATCCGTTGAGCTTGGCTAGGTCAGTAAGTCATTACGAAGTTTTCTAACATATCTACAGAACAATATCACACTAAACTACATTCATTTCTCGAAACTGTTTTACTTATATGAACATAGTGAGAAAAAGTAATTGTTTAACCAGATTTTTAATTCAATGTTTTACTTTTTTTTTTTTTTTTCGAACTGACTACGATATTGACCAAGCAAGGTCTTAACAGCTTCACCGGACTACCCAATGTTTTACGTGAAACGAAACGTTTCCGACAGTAAAAATAAAGAAATAGGAACTTCGAGGGAGAAAAGATGGAACTATTCTATAAACAGAGAGAGATGCATGAGAGTGTTAAAAAAAGACAGATTGTTTGCGTAAAGTTCCAATGACAGCGTGTGGATTAAAGAGCGTCTTGTCACGCCATTGTTAAATTAATTTACTTTTCGTTTTAACCTATTTATATAATTTAAGTTCTTGCGCTACCGATCTCTTACACGATATGCCCCACAGGGCCGACTACACAGCACCGTGTGTCTCAGTATATAGTATCTTATCTATGACCGTGTGGTTCCCTCTAAAATATGAGCAAATAAAATAATATCTGGAAATCTGCATCATAAACCACTCGACAATACTATTATTTTAAAGTTGTACGACGGCATTTTACAATATTATAATAGTAATCCTGTATGATGTAATATTTTCGAGTAATATTTTGACTAAAGAAATAATAATACTAATACTATATATAAATTCAAAAAATCAAATACATATTGATTTTTGAAGATCGTAATATTACCCTAAAGGCTCTATACTCGCACGCTCGTATCGTAGAAGCCGGAATTATAATGACTTTCATACTTAATTGTAACAAAATATTTATTTACTAAATATAAGGCTTCATATAGTCAATCTTCAAGTCAAAGTTCCTTCTTATTATTGTTATTACGTTCTTCACCGGCCTGTTGACTGTTGCATTATTCACAATTGTAAATAAATAAATATAATATATTACGGTAAATAAATAAAACATAAACAAAAATGTTTCATGGAATTTCCGCACGTTCAGTATTGTAGTTGTAACCGGGAACACATAATACTTCATACTCGAATATTGATATTAGCACAGTCGTATACAAAATAATAAGACATAGGTACAAAGAGCGAATCGCGTATGGAGGAAAGACGATGCAAGTTTCTTACGTGACTATTTCTACCAGTCATTTCTTACCGCAGACCGTATTAAGGTACCTCATGTCATATACAAACGTTAGTACAATACAATATATTTACATTTGTAATATTACAGCCTCATCTGGAAAACAGTTATGGTGTTTGTGAACCTTGGTCACATGCTCAGCTCATCACTACGTATCGCCTTTATTATAAATCCACCTTACATAACATCAATGCATGAGATCGATGAGATTTTGCTCGCTTTGCACGCCCTCTGTTTTATAGACTTGATTGTTAATTTCAACATGGGATATAAGGAAGAATATTCTTCGAACATAACCATGGATAGACGACTTATCGCTGGGTATACACTTTTTTATATGTTTAAGCTATTTTGACGTGATAACGTGTTATAAGTCGATGAACGCCGGCTGCACGCATGAAAAAGCATGAGTCATTGTTACGTTCCGCATGAGCCGAGCGTGCAAGCGAGAGCGCGGAATAAGCGATGGGCCTAAGCGTTCCGCTTGTGACGCATCTATCTCTCATCCACTCCATCGGCTAATGCGTCCGAGTCATAATTATAGACACGCTTATATTAGTTAAGGCAGCGTATACAAGAACGCATTCGCTTGACTGTTTTTAGCAGATTTATGTTCAAAAATTGGATGCCGCAATCACTTTTATTTTAAGGGTATTATATGGTCTATATCCAACCTGAAGATCCATTTCAAATATAGGTGATTTTTTTTAAATCTGCTGAGTCATTTCTGTTATTCTATATTAAATTTCGTGTTGTACCCGGGTGCATCAATAAATATCTAATTATTCATGTTGTATGCCATCTGTGGATTATTTTTTGGACTACTTTAAGTACAAAAATGTTCTCAGCGCAGAGTGGTCCACGCATGAATTGATTTAATAATTAAAGTACTTTAGAGAGTAATCAAGAGGTGGAGCTCGCTACCTTTGATATTTATACACATGTTTGCAGACGTTACCTTCAACGTTGGTTTCTTTTCGATTTTGTTTCCTGTATGCCAATAGCATACACAATGCTAACTCAAAATGTCGAAGACCGCCGATACATTTTTATAGCTCACGTATTACCTTTGTTTCGAGCGCCGAGACTACATACAGTTGTCGGGGATATAAAGGTTTTTATGAAGGTATGAACCTAAAATTTATTTTATACACTAGCTTCTGCCAGCGACTTCGTCCGCGTGGAATATTTCCTTTGGTCTGAAACTAAAAAAACCCCGACTTCGAAAAATGCTTCACCGGTGCTCCGTTCCTATCGGCCTTAGCTTGACGATATATAGCCTAACCTTCCTCGATAAATGAGTTATCGTTGAAGGAATTTTTGAAATCGGACTAGCGGTTCCTGAATTTATCGCGTTCAACCAAATAAACAAACAAACCCTCCAGCTTTATAATGTTAGTGTAGATTTGACGATTTCATCTGATTTTAAATGACGAGGTGATTTAAGATGCTAGACAAGCTAAGACTAGAGGAAGACTGGTTTTCAGGTGTAGCAGCTGGAAGACATTTAGTGTGCTTTGTGACAGATCTGCAACTTGAAAACGATAACTGGACAGGCGGGCTTATAAAAAGTCATGTAAATATAATATAGTTTCACCACGATGTGTTTGTTCATAGTGTAGGTGGTATTACTGGTAATTACTAGTTTCAGCATGAATGGGTCGGCTCAACCGGGGTAGTACCACCCTCTCAGAGAAAACCAGCGTGAAGTAACAGTGCTTGCATTGTTGCGTTTCGTTCGGTCAGCGCCGGATACCCACATCCCCTTCCTCTCCCGCAAACACAGGCTGGCAACGCACTTGCGACTCCCCTGGTGTTGCAAGTGTCTATGGACGGTGGTGATCACTTAACATCAGGTGACCCACCTGTTCGTTTGCCTCCTATGATATAAAAAAAAAACGAAAACTCCGATTAATTCACAAGGACACTTAAGCCTACGTCGGTACATTATTTACAGTTGCTTAAATAGGAAAGCTTTATTCTTTGTAATAATTGTAACTAATACGTGTTATGATATTATAGCTTATTACACAATCGTACGTGTGGCATGGGTCTGTTAATTACGCTGTAATTTTTGCTACAACAGCTCATTGGTGCAGCTGTCTCGTCTACATTCCACCTGTCTACTCATATTACTGTAAGCGATTTTTTCTCTTTGTTTATATTTTAGCGACATCTATCGGTGATTATTGTAAGTGTTATTTATTAATGGTTTTATTACATTGAGATATGTGAAAGTTAAACATGAAAATCAACCTTAATACTAAAAAAATTCGTCTAGAATTCATTTTCGAAGGCAAGGCAAGGTGTGAGCTCGTATGTACAATACGTAATGAGTAGGCTGTGAAAAAATATCTTAGTGACATTTTACTATCGCTTCAAACAATTCCGAACAATTCAAACGAAATGCATAGAATTTTTAAATATCAATAACAACAAGAAAAATGTTGAAAAAACTATATTTGGTCACTTTATCTATATAAATAAAACTAGCGGGCCCGGCAGACGTTGTCCCGCCTTGATTATAAAAAAATCCTTGATAAATTATGTACTAAAACGTTCCTCATGAATCACTTTATCCACTGGTGAAAACCGTTTGAAAATCCGTTCAGTAGTTTTTTAGTATATCGCGAACAGACAGACAGGCAGACGTGGAAGGGGACTTGGTTTTATACTATGTAATGATTATAGAGGTCGTCCGATGTGCGCGTATCGCTCAAGAACTACGAGATAGATTTAAATTAGTTTGTTATTCTTGTAATTTTTAGATACTTGGTCCTTATGTAAAATAAATTAATATTTACAAAATATTTTTAGGAACAAGTTTTTATACAAACGCACTTAAAAGGTTAATTGTATTAAATTGTTTTCAATGTACTTATATGGTGGCCATTTTGTTTTTATTTCATGTTCGTCTATTGTCATTAGGTCTTCAAACATGTAAAATTGTAAAGTCGTAGACCTAAAAGAACGGTTCTAATTCAGTTTATAATACACTCATCAAAAAAGTCTAAGCAACATGTACTAATTTAAATTTTAGGATGGTTCTTCACATTATAACGTTGTATTTTATTTTTAAAATAATATCTTTAGGGTTCTATGATGTAAAAATAACAGCTGTTGTCTTTATAAGTTCTTTTAATAACAGAAATGAATAATATTATAATATACTGTAGAAACTAAGATACATAAGAAACTAAACTTTTTTCTTACAAAATGAAATTTCTAAAGAAAATGCCTCTCCTCTGCTATTCAGAACTTGTCCGATTATTCATTGAATGAATGAGACTGTTTATGTCATCTTGCGGTATTCGCTCCCAATAGAATTGTAGCAAATCGTTCAGCTATTGGGTTGTTGTCGCTCCGTCCAAGTCCTTCAAAACACGTCTCTGGAGCATGTCCCATGCGTGCTCGATGGGGTTGAGATCTGGCGATTGTGCAGGCCAGGGCAATACCCGGATGTTCTCCGTTGCAAAGTATTCACTGGTTCGCCGAGCTGTATGTGAACGCGCATTGTCATGCATTAACCTAAAATCGGAGCCAAAGGTTTGTGCAAATGGGTAGACATAAGGTCTGAGAATATCCTCAATGTAATTTTCAGCATTCATGTTTCCATTTACAAAAACGAGCTCAGTTCGCCTGTTCTTCATAATACCCGCCCATAACATAACTGTTGAGCCGCTGTATGGATGAACTTCCTGAACGCACCTGAGCCTTTCAGTATTTCCGGGCCGACGATACACTCGCACCCTTCTTGTATCAGGCTTAAACCCGAATCGCGACTCATCGGAAAACATAATTTTATCCCATTGTTCCTGGGTCCATGTTATGCGTTCTCTACACCATTCATATCGACGAGCGCGATTCCCGTGACGTATCGGTGGGCACCTGATTGGGCGTCGAGCTCGTAGGCCGTACTCATGCAGTCGATTTCGCACAGTTTGAGGACTTACATCAACACCACTTGAAATTTGTAGCCTCAAACTTATCTCTCGAGCGGTTAACATCGGCTGGCGTCTTGCAGTCAGTTGTATGTACCGGTCTTGCCGAGTGGTTGTACTCCTTTTACGGCCTGGATGCTGTTCAGCTGGTTCTCCTGTATTATTGTAGCGCTGTCAAAGACGACAAATAACACTTCTATGAAGGCCAAAATGTCGAGATACCTGAGATTGATTACTTCCCGCTTGCAACATCCCTACAGTTATTTGCATTTCATCTGCCATCAAATGACGTAAAGAATATCTAACAATTCAATTTTGTCGCTAACTTTATTTAAATGATTGGTAAAATTATAAAATCAAGACTAAACGTAGCAATTAAAACGCACTTAAATTCAAACAAATTCGCAGTTATTTGAATTTTATGAAAAAACAAAACATAATCAATTTTTTTTACAACCAGCCAGTATGTCATCAATAACAATAACGCACTTTGTTTGAGTAAATACTTAGAAATTAATTAATATAAATGGTAAAATTTGTAATGCATGCTGCTTAGACTTTTTTGATGTGTGTATTTGAACTTATCACGACAGCTTCATTTAATATAGAATTATTCTTATTAGAAACTACGATTTTATAAGCACTAAATACGCTTTTAGCAATGTTTGTTTTCCTGCCGTGGAGTAGTGGAATTAGCGGTATGGTGCGTGTGTTATTCTTACATATGTACACAAAATATATTGTTAAAGTAAATAAGGATTCAGACAAAGTTACGGGTATCAGCTAGTTTATCTATATCTTCTATACATATAATAAGAAAGTGAATCAAACGTGTCTGTACTTTTTAGAATTTAGTAAAAAAAAATCCAGGTGTCTTGGAATAACTAATAAAACACATTTCAATAAATTTTAGAAATGTCGGTCTGTCTGTCTGTTTGTATGTACACGTATCACTGCTAAATTACTGCGTTCCTGATAAAACCTCTTCAAGAAAATCATTAAACCTATCTTCGAGTAACATAGTTTTTGTTTCATTAAAATCTGCTCGGTTTATCAAAAGTTATTGTAATTTAAATAACGACGCGACTTGAGTACGAGAGAAAAATAGATAAGTAAATAGACTTAATAAATTCAGATGAGTTTGTTAATCGCTGTTTCTTTACATAGAGTTTCACGCGGATGAAGTCGCGGCCACAGCTAGTTAATAGTATAATTACGTCATTTACGCGCAATATACAGTATCTTTGTGAATATAGAACAATAATAAAGCTAAGTCTGCTGTGATTTTACCTTTTACCGTGATTTTTAAGCGAAATTAAAGCAATGATAGCTTTATAGTTGACTAGTGCGCGCCCAGAGGTCGACATTTGACCACAGTTCATTGATTTTTTTAAGTTTAAATTTTATTAGGGTTAATATCATTGTTGAATGTAGAATGAAAAAGGGTAATTGGAACGTAAGAGTAAAATAATACATACAGTCGAGCATAGCAACCTCCTTCACTACCTTTTTTGAAGTCCTTTATTGACAGATGTCAAAATGTCTTTTTTATTTACATGTGTGTATATGTTGTGTAAAATTGAAACAGTAGTGTGAGTAATGCATAATTTAATTAATTTAATGTACTTCTAATGCATTTTATATAAAATAAATAGCTTTCTGCCCTTCTCCTCCATATAAACTTTAACTATGCCAAATTTCACGTTCATCCGTTCGCCCAATTCCGATAAAAAGGGATACAAAGTTTTGGCTTCACGTATTAATATATATGATAACGTGCTCGGAGACCGCGTCAATGGACGTAGGTTCAAATACTAGCAATTGAGTCGGAACTCTCGGTAAAGGACAACGTATAGATCAAACCACTGCATGTTGGTAGTTGACTTTTTGTAAGTCCACCTGGCTAGCTACCACCCTCAAATTGAAAATCTGTCACCAAGCACCTGTCGGTGTGTTCCGGTAACTGCAAACATCGTATATAACAACACATGTGATTGTCTTCTAACGCAAAACCTACAACGCAATTGAATATAATGTATAAAATTTTACACATATCTTGCGGACATTTATGTACAAATCAATATTTTTTTATAAAATCATTTTAGAACAACATCTCTTTTTGCGTGATGTTCGCGAAAAGCCAAAACGCTATGATTTTATTTATATGTATAATAGCGGGCCCGGCAGACGTTGTCCCGCTCTGATTATAAAAAATCCTTCACAAATTATATACCAAAACCAACCTCATGAATCACTTTATCTACTGGTGCAGTAGACCGTATGAAAATCCGTTCTGTAGTTTTTAAGTTTATCGCGAACAGACAGAGGGACAGACAGATAATAATAGAAAAATCAATGAATATTGTAATTCCACAAGTTTCGTATGATGACACTATGATGTAGTTACATAGAATTTACATACCGACGTAAGAAAGAAAGAAAGAAAGAAAGAAAGAAAGAAAGAAAGAAAGAAAGAAAGAAATATTTTATTCAAGAAAGAAAGAAAGAAAGAAAGAAAGAAAGAAAGAAAGAAAGAAAGAAAGAAAGAAAGAAAGAAAGAAAGAAAGAAAGAAAGAAAGAAAGAAAGAAAGAAATATTTTATTCATAATGCATTATTTACAAAATTTACAAGAGTGGATAAAATATGCACGTCGCAGCATTACGAAATGGAATCCAGCTCAGCATATGCATTAAGAAACACTTAGCGCTGATTTTCAGCTGGAACCCAGTGCAAGTCACGGAGCGATATCAATTAAAATTATGAAATATAATATATATAGCGAAAACAAGTAACGTAAATAATACTATTGTACATATTGTATACAGGGGAAATAAATAAAATTAGTAGGATACATAAAACAACATATAAGAGAAGCAATTGTAGGCGTGACTAAGATATATATCTATCCAACAAAAATTAGATGCAAAACCTTTGATTTACATACATTGTGATGCTAATAAAAACTTTTTAAAATGAATTTTAAATGTATGTACCGCATTGAGATTGCGCATTGGAGGGGGCAGGTCGTTCCAGCATCTAGTAGCAGCGAATCTAAAACTACCTCGAAATGAGGTGGTAGCATGCCGATGAGTACATAACATATATTTCGAAGCCCTAGTTCTATAACTATTTTGATCTCTTGCCCAAACTAGTTTTTCATAGAGATATTCAGGCTTGCCGGTTTTTATTACACCAAATAATAGTGTGGCTAAGTGCAGCTGCCTCCTATACTCCATTTTTAGCAGTCGCCCTTGATTTAAAAAGGGCGTGACCTGAGTTCGTGGTGGTATGTGATAACAGAAACGTGCGCAGGCATTCTGTACCCTCTGTATAAGCCTCTTTGTTTTATTGAGAACACAAGAATCATATACAATATCAGCATAGTTTAGTTTAGACAGAACGAGCGATTCACATAGCATTATTCTAATTTAAAGCGCGCTGTATAATATTCGGCGTCAAAGCCCATTCTTTGTTCTTATCAATATTTACATGATTAATATAGAGCGATTGTGTTTCAAATACATTGTTGATAATTTATTTCAGGGTATGGTCTGATGCCAACGAACTACAATCGTTTCCTGGGAACGTTTCGTAGGAACCTTTTGGATATAAACATCCGGATACGATACAAAAAGGGACTGTTTATTACACTATCAGCTTTTTTTGGTACACTATTACAATATGAAATATTTACATTGTAAACTATAGGTATACATTAGAATGTTGTAGGTTATGTTTTAAAATTGAAATACCGGTTATGAAAAGTATGTTAGATGAATGTACGTATTGTTAATAAGCTTTGTTGTTTTAAAATGCACTATTCTAAACATACTATTGACTTGAACGCAGGCTATTATTAGCAAATTCTGTTCATATTTGATTCTTATTCTGTTTGGTTCTGTTCATATTATTAAGGTTTAACGGGAACTTTAACTTTAAACCGGATACTGGAAGCTTCATTTCAACCTCAAGAAATAACATTTCTTGGTCCTTCAAGAGCCAGACACCGAGAGCTTCGCTTCAACAAGAACGAAGAACTTGTTTAAATTGTAATGTTTTTTTTTCGAACTGACTACGCTATTGACCAAGCAAGGTCTCAACAGCGTCACCGGACTACTTTAAATTGTAATGTATAGATGTTGCCGATAGAGCAGACTTACGACCACCTCACATGTATTCGCAACATTTCTTTTAAGAAACAAAACAACAAATTTTATGACTTTAGTCTGTCCAATGCTCACCATTTTGATATTAGAATCAAGATTGAAGGGAATTTAATAGACTAGGTTGATAATACTATTCTTTTACTTTACTATGAGATACAGCGGCTAAGGTAGACCATTATTACAAAAATAAGCAGTTCGAACAAATTTTTTTTCTTTCATAACAGACTGTGCTTTACCACTGTCACACCTGATGGAAAATGAGAACGAGGCCTAGGATGTAATGCGTTCACCCAGTTAAAGCACATTGGCCCTTCTTTTGAAGATCGCTCCAGGAAAAACAGACGCAATCAGCGCAGTATGAGACCTCGCGAATCATGAAAAACTTTTCCTTTTCTCAAACTGACTATGCTATTGGCCTAGTAAGGCCTTAACAGCCTCACCGGACTACAAGAAAAACGAAGTTTTAGGGGTTCAGTATTTTAACTCTTCCTCTCCACATATTTTGGATAAATTGAATTGTGCTCGTAAATATTCAGATTAAAGCTAGGTTTGGTAAAAGACCGGGATGATTTTCATAACAGAAATAACCACAAATTAGTTATCTCATGTAACAAGCTCACTAACACGAGTAAAACTGTGAAGTATTTTTTTCATAGGAGGCAAACGAACAGACGGGTCACCCGATGGTAAGTGATCACCGCCGTCCATAGACACCAGCAACACCGGGGAGTCACAAGTGCGTTGCCGGCCTTTTAAAAAAGTGTCCAAAAATCCAAAGCGCATTACGAATTTGGTGGATAGTAAGTTTATGTCAATCAGGTTTTGATCTGAGAAGGCTACTATAGGGTATAGATCCATAGAGTAGATCTATAGTTGAATAATAGTGATATCTGGAAATGATAACCCACTCTGTACATTCGCTAAAAACGATAAGCCAAATCTTTAAAATGAAAACTTTTTTAGTCCCGTTATGGTTTGAAGCTCGATGAAACGGTAGTGAAAATATCGATGAACCGAAAAAGTGATATTAAAAAGAGTCAAAATCATACAACTATAAGAATTAACATGGAGAGAATGAGATAGAATACATTATACAATGTTTCTTATAATCGTGGTCTCCTCGCTATATTTCGCACTACCTAATACTGCTCTGATTCATGTTGTGAGCGTGTATGAAACATGTATCTTGTATGTGTGTGAACCACAGTATATTTAACCATTTATTGAAATGTTTACTTCTACCCCGTGTGAACTGCGCATATGTTTTTTTATCGTCTCCTTTCGATGACTGGGTTGTTTTCCGAACCTGGAGTTGACTTTTGATGTTTATATGCAACTTCTTAGCTAGAGCTATGTAACTTAGTGCTTAAATAGAACGAAATATTTTATGATTTTAACTTTTGAAATAATACGTTACCAGGTACCGGATTCTCGATGTTTCGCGCTTCTGAACCCGACGAATTTATCATTCACTCCCTGATTATTTTATACTCTGCTATGTTCATGGTATACACACTGGGTAGGTATATTATTAAATCTATTTTTATATCTATATTTTTGTGATAAAACACAGAACTGTGGATTTCTCAATTTAAAATCTTCAATACATCGTGGGCCGGCGTGGTGAATAATCATCATACCTTATACCAATAAGCCCATACTTTACTTTGTGAAGAGGGCTATGGCCCTGCAGCGGGTCTCTTACAGGTTGTTGATGATGATGATGATATTTTTATGTTTATAAATTGTTATTTGTTTAAAATAAAACTCCGACGTCCGTTCACTTAAAGCGTTTATTCCGACTAACTCTATTGTACACATCGCATATTGAAGAACAACGCTAACCTATATTTATAACTAACATCCCTCCACCAATATTGTCGAGATACAACTATGTACTAAAATATATGTGTATTCTACATAAAGCGTTTATAATCCACGCGTTCTAGAGGTCTAAGGGGTCGTTTACTTGAAACCTGATCTGAGCGTTGCGGTACGTTATCCACTTCGACAGTGCTGCTGCAGTCTGGATGTTTACTCTCGGCCGCAGTCAATGTATTTTCACCGACAGCAGAGTTAATCTGGTTACTGGCACCGCTATCCGCTTCCGTGTCTCCCCTACCAGAGAAAACCACGTTCGGCATGATGTCAGCGGCGTGAGCTGTTTCACAATTAGGCTGGTCATTCGTTGGCAGCACTTCCTTCTTCCTATCTGGACTTTCTCCCTTAAATTCATATATCTGATCCCTGTGTCTTTTTACAATAATATTATCACCAAACATTTTAATAAAGTACATACTTTTCCCCACTTTCTTTACTATTTCCCCCTTTTTCCAGTTTTTAAACTTATTCATATAAATTTTTACTAAAACTATCTGTCCAATCGTAAAGTCTATTTTTCTTTTTCCACGATAGTACTTAACCTGTAAAGATTGCTTCTTTTTTACATCATCAGGTAGTATTTGTTTGGATAATGACAACGGGGTCGGGCGTAAAAAATCTAGTCTACAGCGTAGTTTTCTACCGAATAGAACCTCAGCAGGAGAAATGTTCGTAGAAGAATGTTCTGAATTCCGATAATTAAATAAAAACTCATTTAATTTTACGTTAATATCTTCTTTATTACTACCAGCTAACATGATAGATTTTAACGCTCTTTTTATAATTTTAACGTAGCTCTCTGCTTGCCCATTACTAGCTGGATGATAAATTGGAGAAGTTACGTGATTGATACCATTATCAGAACAAAATTTCGAGAATTCGGTTGAAACAAAGTATGTGCCGTTATCAGTGCAAATAGAATTAATTAACCCAAATCTCGCCATCACTTCACAAAGTTTTTCTATAATTATTCTAGATCCATGCCCGCCACTAACATCAAAAACTTCTACCCACTTAGAATACGCGTCTACTACAACTAAATAAGTTTTAGTGTTTAGAGGCCCCAACAGATCAACATGTACCCTTTGCCATGGCTCGGCCGGGTAAGGCCACGGTGTCAGCGGGGCTCGAGGCGGGGCGGGGCGTAGTTGTGTACAGATATCACAAGTTGCCACAACTTTTTCTATATCTACTGTGAGACCAGGCCACCAGAAACGAGAACGCGCTTCTGCCTTCATTTTAGCTATCCCTAAATGCCCCCTGTGTAGTTCTTTTATAACAGTATTTCTCAAAACTTCCGGAATCACTAACTTTGTACCTCTTAATAAGCATTTCTCCTCCACCGCTAGTTCAAAACGACAATTGAAGTATTGTTTCAAATGAATATTATTTACTTTTAGAGGCCAACCACTTAATACATACTTAACGACCTGTGACAAAATACAATCGGCCTCAGTTTCAATTTTAATCTTAGAAAGTGTTAGCGGTTGAGTTTCAGGCCGCCATACAAAATTAATATAAGTAGCAAGATCGGGTCGCGCAGTGTTCGCGTCCACGTCGGTACATTTATAATTTATTGTTTTTACATCACCGTTTGCGAAGCACTTGACGCGACTATTTTCATGTTGTTTACTACTTTCATATTGTAATGCTTTCGACTTCGATACCACGGATCGACTAAGATAATCAGCTGAATTTGGAGCGCTATTAACATATACTATCCCTAAGTGAAATTTAGACATAAAGTCACGACCTAATAAAGGACAACCTCCGTTTCTTACAACATATACGTCAATATCTCTTATTAACTCATTGTATTTAAAAGGTAATGTTACAACTCCCAACGTTTCTAAATTTTCCCCCGTATAACCTAGTAATCCCTTTGTATAGGGTTGTAGAGGGTACTTTGAAAAATATTTAAAATAATCTAAATCCGAGATCACTGTTACCGCGGAACCCGAATCTAACTCAAAATATAACTTAACATCGTTTACAAATATTTCCTCCTGCAAGGGTTCTCCTTGAAAACTACGAATACTAAACACAAATGACTTACCATCACCACCCATATCATCATTATCCGCCGAATACTCTAAAAATTGAAGTTTACGTGACGTCATACCCACTTTACACATACGTTGTAGGTGCCCTTTTAATCCACAATTCTTACAAGTAAAGTTTTTGAACCTACATTGATTTATATCATGACCGTAATAACCACAAACAATACAAGAACGAGTATCCTCTGAGGTACGACGTCTGGAAGTAGGGGCTTGAGTTCCTTGACGAATTCTGGAATTTGAAGAGCCGGCGGGAGTTGACATTTTGTGCACGTCGAACAAACTCGTAGAAGTAATCCGGGTGGCCGTGTTGAGTTGTTGCGCTCCTTCTCGAGCACACCGTATGTTTTCCGCTAAGTGCAAAGCTTTTTCTATTGTGAGCGTTTCAAGGTCTTCTGTAAACAACTTATCGCGTTCTGGCCCCGCTACCATGCCGAGTACAAAACGATCACGTAGCATTTCATTGAGACTATTTGCTGAAAATCCACAATGTCTTGCTAACCCCCTCACTCGTGCGGCCCAGTTCGATAATGATTCTTCAGAGCCTTGTATTGCATTATGAAATTTGTTGCGTTCGGCGAAACTACATTTTTTAATTTGAAAGTGGCCATCCAGTAGTCTCAAAACCTCTTGATATGGTAAGCCGCTCACATCATTCGGGAGTGCTAAGTCCCTTATGAGTCGGTAAGTAGCTTCTGCTAAGCTACTTAATAAAATCGCTCGTCTTTTTGTTCCGGACTTGTCGGTATCTTCAACTATGTCGTTGGCAAGAAACCATTGTTCTAAACGTTCTTTATATAAAATCCACTCATGTTCTTCGTGGTTAAAGACGTTAAGTGTGCCGACTGATATTCTCGCCATTACAAATAATTATATATACACGAGGTTCGTTCGCGTCGTCGCCACTGTTATTTGTTTAAAATAAAACTCCGACGTCCGTTCACTTAAAGCGTTTATTCCGACTAACTCTATTGTACACATCGCATATTGAAGAACAACGCTAACCTATATTTATAACTAACATAAATAAAAATGAATGATGTCTTAAGTTATGAAGTAGACCATTCGAATCCACCTAACGTGTTAAGTGCTTCACTTAAAGCGTTTATTCCGACTAACTCTATTGTACACATCGCATATTGAAGAACAACGCTAACCTATATTTATAACTAACATAAATAAAAATGAATGATGTCTTAAGTTATGAAGTAGACCATTCGAATCCACCTAACGTGTTAAGTGCCTAAATCTATGTTGAATCGACCCCAGTAAGAACTGCAGTCTTCGGGTTAGTCCTAATTGATTTGTTACTCCCGAGTGACTGGGTTGTAACGCCTCATGTGCTAATATATTTAACCAACCACAGTTCAAATTGGAACTTAGCAAACCGAGCACTGCTGATTTGCAGCACAAATATATGTGGCGGTTTTACTACTGCAGCCGAACTTCGCACACTTACTGTCACTATCGAATAGTTGAACATATGACTATGTAACTATTCATGCAACTACCATAAAATTTTAACCATTTAATGTATACTAGTGGGTGCCCAGTGGTCGATATTCGACCATAGTTCATTGATATTTTAAAGGGATAAATATTATAATAATAGTTGTATGTTATAATATCATTGTTGAATGTAGAATGAAAAAGGGTAATTGGAACGTAAGAGTAAAATAATACATACAGTCGAGCATAGCAACCTCCGTCACAACCTTTTTTGAAGTTCTTTATTGACAGATGTCAAAATGTCTCTTTTATTTACATGTGTTTATATGTTGTGTAAAATTGAAGCAGTAGTGTAAGTAATGCATATTTTAATTAATTTAATGTACTTCTAATGCATTTTATATAAAATAAATAGCTTTCTGCACTTCTCCTCCATATAAACTTGAATTATGCCAAGTTTCACGTTCATCCGTTCGCGCATTTCTCTCAAAAAGGGATACAAAGTTTGGGCTTCACGTATTAATATATAGATGATGATATGCCCATGAAGATAGATAGAAGAAGAAATAGATAAGAGATTGAAGTACACAATGAAGAAGATTTCTAATTGACGACAGGAAATTCATCTCACTATGAATACAGAGAAAATAAACATTCCGGCAAAACGATAACATAATAGTTATTTAATACTAAAATGGTAACAAGGTAAGGCTAGAAGAGAGACTGGGTTTCAAGTACGCATTTGGTTTCTATAATGGTCTTTGAAACACATAACATTAAAAAGTTCCTTCTCAAGACTGGCATTGATTAATTATCAATTACTTTTCAGTGTTTCTACTAAAGGTCTATATGACAATTTTCAACTCGACTGTACGGTACCAGGAGATGATAAATCAAGTAGAGGTTATTGTACATTACTGTATTTATATACCTTCGATCAACAATAACTAGATATTGATTGATAGATAGTCGGCGCGAAAAATACGTCTCAGTAAGTAACAGCTCTCTCACTTGAAATGTGTGCCCTTATTTTGTTTAGTTTGTTTGAAACACAGCCAATGTAAGCCCGTTTCACATGTCGCAGTGTATTCAAAAGATGCAAAAATAGTACCCGAAAAAGCAATTTAACGGCCGCAGTATCTTACTTTCGCTAAATACATGTTGAATAAGTTATATTTTAAAGCTTTAAACTAACAAATAATATCAAATTTTGAACAAATTTACCGATTTTAAATCTGTGATATAAATGTTTGGCCTCGCCACGCACAAACACGCACAATAACAGGAAAACGTACTTTATTCATTACGTGTTAGGGTTGAATTCACGCTAAATGTTGTTTATGTTGTCTTTTTATTTGTGAGGGGAGTAACTTATTGCTTTGCTCGTTTTATCGTAAGTATTAGATAATATTTTGAACATTTGTAACTTTATTACTAGGTGTTATGGCTGTAATTAGGTTGAACTTAAAACTGTTTTAAAACTTTTTTTTCTCCCTTTCTTAGTAAACAAATAGCTACACATAAATATATATTTACGCGGACAGGATTTAGCTTCGATTTTGTACGTGACCCTTTATCTAGTTGTTGTTGATCGAAGATTTATGCTATCGTTTAGTGTCACATTTTGCGTAGAAATATTTGTACTTTATAAACATCTTCTTAGTCTAGGTGAAGAAGTAGGGAAGCACATTTATAAAAATAGCTAGAAATAATATTTATTGTCTTTTTTGTTTTATGAAACAAACATTTTAGTGCAAAATTTATTCATATTGTAGCCCTAAATGTAAAAAAGCAATACCTAAATAACTTCGACAAAGAAGATATAGCCGAATCTGGCATTTCAACAGTATATCACCAAATTTTGTACATGTAAAATATGAAAATCATAAAAAAAGACTAAAAGCCTTACGACCGGTCAAATTTGAACTTCGTTCTCGGTTTATGGAAACTGGAGATATTAAAAAAAAGTGTGTGTGTACTTATGTACACGCGTTAGAAGTTATACTTCTTCAGCGTAACAAGATAAAAATCTTTTCAAAAATTTTATCTTTCGCCTTTTTCTACGTTTGTAGAAGAAAGGACACTAACAATAGAAAAAGGTATTTAGTACATTGAAAGTTTTAATACAAAAAAATACAAACAACAAATACATAGAAACAAAATGTTGACTATAGCTAACTTCAGTGTGTTGGTTTTTCGTGACGGTTTGCGTGCGCATCGTAAAAATTTACTCTCATCACTTTTCCCTAACGCGCCAAAAGAAGTATAACTTCAACAATTAAACATTTTATATGACCAATTAAAATTCGATTTAGGTCATTTTTAAATGTAACCCCACTCATTATATAAAGTCTGGTCATATTGAATTAGTTCTATTTAAAATCCATCAAAAATCGAAATTCATTCACTAGGAGTACATGAGTTATAAGCAGTTCCCGGCGCCTTTGAAGAAGCGAGTGCATACTTTCTACAATTATATGTACCAAGGCCAGTACTACAGGGAGGAGAGAGCCCTCAATAGTCTATCAGGTAAGTAAAATGTCGCTTAGATTTAATATATCTTGAGATATCCTAATAGAACTTATAAGTAGAATGAAATTTTCGCGGTTTATCAAATCAAATGTTTAGAATTATTATTTTATAACACTATAATATCTTCAAGTTCACTTGCGATTAATTTATACTGTCATCGCCCGCTTCAATACCTCACCGTCACTCCATACTTCCAGCCTGCATCACCCGCGTGCCCGCTTATATTCTGAAACTATATTTTCTTGATAATTGCTCCCCTCCTAAGGGATGTAGCATGAAATTATATAACTTTAATCTTCCTCAATTCCTCATCTTCTATGCATATAATAAGAATGTAAATCTAACGTATCTATACTTTTTTGATTTTTGCGAAAATAATTATTGCAGGTGTCTTGTTATCTATACTTATAATATTATAAAGAGGTAAAGTTTGTGAGTTTGTGACGTTGTAGGGGGTAATCTCAGGAACTACTGAACCGATTTTGAAAATTATTTTGCCATTAGAAAGCCACGTTATTAGTGAGTGTCATAGGCTATATATCATCATGCTAAGGACAATAGGAACGGAGCAACAGTGAAAAATATTTTAAAATCGGGGCTTTTTTTCCTTTTCCTTCCGCTGCGTCTTAGTCCAAAATAACTCTGCCACGCGTACAAAGTCGCGAGCGGAAGCTATTAACTAATTATCTATACTAATATTATAAGGAGGTAAAGTTTGTGAGGTTGTAAGGGATAATATCTGAGGAGTCGGAGAAAAAATGATCGAACGAAAACGTTTCTTACGAACGCTGCCTTAACTATGAGAGATATATGATTGAGTTCTAAAGAAAAGTTGTAGCTTGATAAAGCCTATTACCGCCCAACGAAGTGGTCACAGGTCGGCAAGTAGGTAATAAAATGCGTATCAATTTTTTTTGTATATCTGTCTGTTTATTTGTATAAACTCGCATCACTGCTAAAGTAATGCGTACACAATAAAACACCAAGAAAAATAAAGCATATCCTCGAGTAACATTTAGTCTTGGTTTCATTAAAATCGGTTCACTCTATCAAAAGTTATTTTAATTTTAATGACGACGCGACTTAAGTACGAGAGAAAAGATAAGTAAATGGACTTTTACATCCAGATGATTTTATTAGTCACTCTTTTTAAATTAGGTTCTACGTGAACGGAGTCGCGGGCACAACTAGAGAATTTCTAAATATGTGTTAAGGTCTACGTCCGGTACCGTGACACACCCGAGAGGCGAGACTACAACGCCACCCGGGGAACCACTATTGACCTGCGATACCGCGCTATTGACTCTGTCGGGGTGTTACTACTGACCTCGAATGCTATTGGTGGAAGTTATCGGCTGTTCATTGTTCATTCCGGTGTGAGACTACATTGGCGATATATAAAGGGCAAGATGTCGCTGATCTGGGCGCACTCCTATTTGGAAGTTATTGTAAGGCGAAGCTCTGCCCGATTAAACAGTGACAAGAACCTACGAAGTATTTATTGCCAATCCTGACTGCATCGACCCTATACGTGATTAGTGTAACATATGACTGATCATTCTTGAAATTAATGTGTTCAAACAAGCGAAGGAACAAACAAAATGTCTTCTAGATTATTTAATACTAGTCTTTGCCCGCGTGGAATAGTTACTTTGGGTTAACCATAAAACGCAGCACAAGCTCTCAAGAGGAAAAAGAACCCCGATTTTAAAACATTCCTCATTGGTGCTCCGACCCCTATTGGCCTTAGTGAGATGACATATAGCCTTTTTTTACCTTCCTCGGTAAATGAGCTATATAACACTGATCGAATTTTTGAAATCGGACCAGTAGTTTCTGAGATTACCCCCTACAACGTCACAAACTCAAAAATTTTACCTCTTTACAATATCATCATTACATAGTATATAGTACATAGTAAAACAAAGTCCCCTACCGCGTCTGTCTGTTCGCGATAAACTCAAAAACTACTGAACGGATTTTCATGCGGTTTATATCAGTGGATAAAGTGATTCACGGGGAAGGTTTTAGTACATAATTTGTCAAGGTTTTTATATCAGGGCGGGATAACGTCCGCCGGGCCTCGCTAGTTAATAATAAGGCTTTATTTAATTCCATGCATAATACATTTTTAAACAATAACAATTGGTAACTTATTAACCTATAATATTCAATTGCAGTTGTTACACTTAAATGAATTTTATTTCTAATTATAAGTTCTATTTTGTAATTATTTTAATTATTATTTTCTTTATTTATTAACATCTAATTCTTTAATGCATGGACCCCGTTCGGGTAAAAGCCTCCCCCAAGGAATACCATCCCTCTCCGTCATTAGCTCTGTCCAGCTAACTTCTACCCGCGCACGCTACAATTTCGTCTGCCCATCTGGCCTTCGGTCGACCTCTTGATCTGGTGCCTTTTCGTCCAGACCACTTTACTAACCGTATAGTCCATCTATCGTCCTTGTAACGCGCTACATGACCCGCCCACTTCCATTTTACAATATTAGTATAGATAAATTACTTAATACAGAAGAGTTACACAACGAAATAACTCTCCACACGTGCCACAAGCTTGTCAACAAAGTCGCTTTGTTCGAGGGCGTCCCGGCAGCTGTGGTGGGGTCTGTGCTCGGGTGCCTCCGCCCTGAGGTGTACCTACCCAACGATTTGGTCGTCCGAGCGGGCGATAACGGGGACTCTATGTACTTTATAGCCAGCGGCACCGTTGCTGTCTACTCATTGAAGGGAGTCGAGGTATTTTCTACATTGATATGTTAATTAGCTGTACTCGCTACTACGTCCGCGTGGATCCATTATATAAAAAACAATGACTAATAAAATCATCTGAATGTAATAAGTCCATTTACTTGTCTACTTTCTCTCGTATTTAAGTGTCGTCAATAAAATTACAATAACTTTTGTTAGAGTGTACCGATTTTAATGAAACAAAGACGAAATCTTACTCGGGGATATTCTTTATGATTTTCTTGGTGAGGTTTTATCCTGAACGCAGTACTTAGCAGTGATGCGTGTTCAAACGAACAGACAGACAATTCTAAAAATGATTGAAATGTATTTTATTACTTATTTCAAGACACCTGCACCAATTTTTTTCACAAAGTTAACTACAGACATGTTACATTTACATACGTTAAATACATTCATGATTGTTAGTTTTTCTCGAAGTTTAAAATCATCCAATATACGCCAACGGCTGCCCTGCTGGAAAAATCTTATTGAATATCATAGGAAAAAAAAATCTATAAGATTTTATGATTTACTTATAAACGTATGAGCCAGAGAAAATTTTCTCTTAAATATTTTATGATATTTTATCAGTAATTCACCAACACATATATTCTCATAAAAGTATTACTTCTTTGTCGTTATGAGATTTTGTGAGTAATTCCATTAAATACTAATATCTATTAGATTTTATGAGAACTTCGAGATTAAATTTCAAGTCGCATTTCTATGCAATTTTATGTGGAAGATTGAAAGAAAAGTAGCTCATAAGAAATTATCGACAATTTATAAGAAAATTATGAGCAATTGCAATTGAAATTCTTATGACTATTTATGAGTATTTTCGTGGACAAATACACATCAAAGTGTACTGCATGGTCTGGTGATTTTGCCCATACCTTCCTTCAGGAAGAGGTCTATATCCTTATAATGGGTCTCGTACACTCTCGCTGATGTGATGATAGGTAACAGTGACAATCTAACATCATGTGGATTGCATATCCATTTGCAACTTTATAACAAAAGAAAATCAATTGAACCAGGTGTGTCATTTAGAAGATGGAGCGTATTTCGGCGAAGCTGCACTGCTAATGCGCGACGGTAAACGCTGTGCGACCGTCGTGGCAGTAGAGATAACACAGGTCTACCGTCTCGATGCAAATGACTTCAGGCAAGCTTGCTTAAAAACACCAATTAAGTGGTGATATAAGTTTCCCGTATACAAAATTTCATTAAAAAACAGCAAATAAGTTTTTGGGTTACATAGACAAAAGGTTAGTCGGAAATAATTATCGTCATATTCGTGGCATTTACGATAGAAAACTAACGATAAAATTTTGAAAAAAAAAATGTAATATACAGGCAAAACCACAGATTATTAATATAAAGGATTTACCCCTAAAATATGGAGGTAAGGAGAATCATATCATATGGTGTTCACTAAATAATAGTTCCAAGGCCCTCCAAAGTAGCGCTGGTATAGGCAAAGTTAGCCCGAAATTATTTTGTAAATATAACCCCAAAATCACGGCTATGAGAAAACGTAGGGAGTGATGGAATTTTTGTGAATTTTGTATCATACATTGGTACTTTCGTATTAAATGCACTGCGCTCATTGACCGCTGTCGCGGCCGGCTGGAATTAACTTTTTACGCAAGTCTAACCTAAACCGAGACAAAACTGTTTTGTTTTAACTTAAAAATCATCAAGTTGATAATATACAAAATCGTACAGTATCGCGGCTGGCTCAGACTGCATTTGTTTCACAAGTTTAATCTAACCTAGACGGGAAACTGAGAAAAATAAATCGGTTAATTGTTTTGTTCGACCTCTTGCTAATTTATTTCCCTTTGGTTAGGTTAGGTTAGACTTGTCAACCTCTATAAAAAATTACCCTAATCCCAAGCGGCGACGCACCGTGAGGGGATGCGTGGCGGATAGGGAGATCCGTCGCCAGTGCGACCCCCGTCGGCGAAACGGCCGACTCTCTGGCGAGTTACGCTAGGCTTCTGGCGGGTTACGCTAGGCTTACCCAGGTACAGGGGGCACTGCCTGGGCTGACCGTCTTTCCCCCATACTCGTGGGATCAAAAATGTCGTGCAAAAAAAAATGTCAATTTTAACCCTAGTTTTAAGGAGGGGGGGGGCGGAAAACTCGATCCGCTGCCAAGGCAGTGAAAGTGTCGACCGCTGTAGCGGGTATGGATGCGGCGGAGGCCGCTAAGGCTGTAGCCATAGCCGGTGCGAAGGCTGCCAAGGTTGTTTTGGAGCCAATGCCTGGCTCAATCCGCAAGAGCGAGCATGAGCTGGCTCCAAACGACGCTAATGGCGCGGGATACGTGGTGCCTAAGGCGTCGCGTCCAGATGAGGAGTGGGTCGATGTGGAGGACGATGGGCTGAGTCCGGTGGCCCAACCGCAGGACACTGATTCCCAAGATCCGCAACATTTGAAGGCGATCGCGGCTGAGTCAGTCGCCAATATTTATAGAGTGTGCCTGAAGTCGGGTCGACTCCAAGGCCCTATGATAAAAGCACTGAAGAGGTCCGCTAGAACCCTTCAGGATGTGTTGATGGTCGCCCTGTCGCGCACCGCCAATGAGTGACGAAAATGTGTACCTTCGAAAGTGAGATCCCTTCGCAGGGAGATCGCCAACCTCGGTGCGGAGGTACAGATTTTGAAGGAGAAGGCCGAGTTGGCTGCTTCCCCGCCGAAGCCTCCAACCATGGAGCTCATTACGGGCGAAGTGGTTGAGCTCCCACCGGAGGACCATCCGGAGCCTCCTCGTCGGGAAGAGGCCGGTGTGCTGAGCGCCATCCAGGGGCTGGAGTGCTCCTTCCAGCGCTCTGTGGAGAAAATAAGTGCCCGCCTGGTGGTGCTAGAAGACCGGCTGCTCCCGGTAGAGGCTGTCCGTCCTCCTCTAGCAGGGGATCGGATTAAGGCTACGGTTGCGCCTGGGCCCGTTGCGGCCAAACCGGCGAAGCCTAAGCCGGCTCCTCGTGCAAGAAGAGCTCGCGGTGCTGAGGCTCAGCAGTCTGAGGGGGCTGTTCCACCTCCCCAGGAGTCGGTCCTGGGAATGGACTGGGCCCCACTCCCTGCCACGTCGGCTCCGGACGCGACGACTTGGACGACTGTGTCCCGTCGTCAGAAAAAGAGAAAGGCGAAGAAGGCTGCGGTGGTTCCCACCGCTCCCTCGGCACCTAAGGCGGCTGTCTCGGCTCCTGCTACTGCCAAGAGCCGTCCTAAGACGAAGTTCCCCTCGGTTCCGCGCACGGCTGCAGTGGTTGTTACACTGCAGACCGCAGCGAGGACCCAGGGGACACAATATAAGGACATTTTGCTCAAGGCAAGGCAGGAGATCAACCTGCCCAGTCTTGGGATAGAGAGCCTCTCCGTCCGGAGGACTATGACTGGAGTCCGGGTTGTCCGGGTCGCCGGTGCGCAACGCGCGGAGGGCGCTGTCCGCCTGGCGGAGAGACTTCGGGAGGTGCTCTCGGATTCGGTGAGCGTCAGCACGCCGGTGAAGAGGGCGGATGTCCGCATCGTCGACCTCGACGAAACCGTCTCGGTTGAAGAGGTCGTCGCTGCTGTAACGCAGAAGACAGGGTGCGAGCCGGCCTTAATTAAGGCTGGCGGCATACGCACGTTTGTCATGGGGGGCGCGACCTGTAGGCCGCCTCCCGTGAAAGGGCTCCTGTTTCCTCCGGCGGCACGACCTCCGTAGAGGTCAACGTAGGCGTTGGGTGGACGTGGGGAGGTTCGCCTCCTACGTTCGTCCTTAAGCCGGACCAAGGGGGATGGGTCGGGGACCCCGTCTCTCCATTGCACTGGTTCGGCCGTCTGGGAGGCAGTCTACGCGTACCAGGCTGTCTATCTTTAGCGGGAGGCCCAAAAAAAAAAAAAGGTTAGACTTGTGAAAAAGATAACGCGATCCGGCCGCAATAGCAGTCAGCGAACGCAGTGCATTTAATACGAAAGTCCCAATGTATGATACAAAATTCACAAAAATTCCATCACTCCCCACGTATTCTCATAGCCGTGAGTTTTGGATTATATTTACAAAATTATTTCGGGCTAACTTTGCCTATACCAGCCGCTACTTTGGAGGGTCTTGGAACTATTATTTAGTGAACACCATATGATATAATTAATTCTCCTTACTTCCATATTTTAGGGGTAGATCCTTTATATTAATAATCTGTGCTTTTTGTCTATGTAACCCAAAAACTTATTGACTGTGCATTTAATACGAAAGTACCCATACATTTTAGAGCGTTCTTGTATGAAATAATAGAACAATAATGAACTCTGTGTTGCTAATGTAGCGCCACCTTCATTTAACGCAATTTGACAGACTCTGTTTCAAACGCAGAGACTTCCTTTAAGTATTTAAATTTTACTTAATATGAACTAAGATCTGTTCGTTATTGTTGTATTCTTTCTTCTTATGCTACTCCCATACTGACAGAGTTACGACTACTTGTTGCGCTAAAGTTAACATCAACGTTTCGAAGGAACACCTGCCTCAATCCAATAAGTAGAAATATAACAATATCGTCGCCGTAGTGCTGCACATGGGTCGCCTATCGTTGGGGTTGATCTCCGTATACTTTGAGCCCAGCGAACCCATCGAGCCGTACATTGTGAGACTCGAGAGCATCTGCGCCAAAATTGGAGCGCAGAACCTGGTAGTCGGAGGACGAGAATATAATATAACATCTTCCGACCATAACGCGATAACCTTCTCGATACGCCTGGATCAGCGACTGGTTTGCCAGGAGCGGAACACCACGCGTATCTATAACACTAAGAAGGTAGTTTCGGAGTTCACGTCAGCACTCCAAGAGAATCTGGTCGAGAGGGTTCTGACGGGGTGCAAGGTGGAGGAAGTTTCCGACATTGGGTCTCTTGAGACGGTTGTCGCAGATTATCTCGCGTGCATTGGGGACGCTTGTGAGAAGGCGATCCCCAAAGCACGCGGGAAGAAGGGAGTGGCGGGTCCCCCTTGGTGGTCACCGGACTTGGACTTGCTCGCCAAGGAGGTAAGACGGCGCAAACGCAGAATTCGCTGCGCCGCCCCCAACAGACGGCATTACGTCGTCAAAGACTACCTTGATACTCTCGAGGATTACAAGAGGAAGGCAGCGGAAGCCCAGACCAGGAGTTGGAAGGATTTTTGCTCGGCACAGGATCGGGAGAGCCTCTGGGATGGCATCTACAGAGTCCTGAGGAGAACAGAGAGGAGGAGAGAGGAGGTATTGCTCGTGGACTCAACAGGGCGGACACTAGGCCCTGAGGAGTCCGCTGAGCTCCTCGCCTCCACGCTCTTTCCCCCGGACGATGTGGATGCCGAAACAGAAGACCAGAAGGCCACGAGGGCGGTGACGGAGGGGTTGTCCCCAGCCGTGCTACGGAGTCTGTCGGCTGACGACCCACCCTTTACCCGGGAGGAAGTCCTGCAGGTAATCAATACCTTTAACCCGCAGAAGGCTCCCGGGGGCGATGGGTGGACCGCCGACATCTGCACACATGCGGTTCTAGGGGGGGGAGTGGAGCTATTCCAAGCCATTGTAAACAAATGCTTGGAATTGGCCCACTTCCCCAGACCCTGGAAGACAGCCCATGTGTGTATACTCCGGAAGCCGGGCAGGGAGGACTATACTACCCCTAAATCGTACCGCCCCATAGGCCTCCTCCCGGTGCTGGGCAAGTTCCTGGAGAAGCTCCTGGTTCGCCGGCTTCGGTGGCATCTGCTGCCCACACTCAGCGTGCGGCAGTATGGGTTCATGCCGCAGCGCGGGACAGAGGATGCCCTCTATGATCTAGTGACTGAGATCAGGACAAGGATGACGGCGAAACACGTCGTAGTCCTGTTGTCACTGGACATAGAGGGAGCCTTTGACAACGCGTGGTGGCCGGCCTTGAGGTCCCAGCTTGTGGCTAAAGGGTGCCCTGGCAATCTGTACGGTATGGTCTTGTCGTACCTCACGGACCGGAGAATCGAGCTCCAGTATACCGGTGTACGGTTGAGTCGAGAAAGTTCCAAGGGCTGCGTCCAGGGTTCTATTGCTGGACCGACGTTCTGGAACATTATCCTTGATTCCCTACTGGTGGAGCTCGAGTCCGCGGGAGTGTACTGTCAGGCGTTCGCAGACGATGTCGTCCTGCTGTTCTCCGGGTCGTCGGTTGGGCCGATGCAGGAGGAAGCTAGCCGG
>MU159620.1:88128-105355 GCA_015888305.1 Antheraea pernyi | reverse complement strand
AAAAAACAAATTTTTTGTAATTTCTCTCGCCCCCCCCCCCCACCTCCCGCCTTTGTCAGCAAAAGTAAATAATGCTCTTACTACCCCTCCGATGCTTACGTAAACATAAGTATTTTTAGACTGTTCTGGTTTCCTTTATGTCCGAGGGACAGGAGGATTAAAAAAAATAAATAATAATAAGTAGAAATTAGCGTCCACCAAACTTTTTTGTTGTGTAAAAACTGCCGGTCCCATTATCGTATCCCGTCTATGAACGAGCAGCCCGATAATTATTCGTAACGCATGACGATAATGTCTTTCCACAGTTACATTTATTGCATCCTTAGAGAAAACTTCGAAACCATTCAGTTCTGGAAGTCGCATCATGGTTGTCGTGTGGCCATCCAGTTGAACAATATTAAAGTTGATATACTGCAGCGCCATCTAGTAACCATTTATAGAATAAAGATATTTTCTATTCAAAAGACATGTGTATTGACTTTCATAGTATTGTTAACAGGCAGTTCCTTGTACCGCACAAGATATTGTTTGAGAGGATACAAATTTTGGCCTCACAGAGGATGCATGAGACTGTTCTGCTTGATGAGGCTTTCAGAAGAGAAAGGGAAAAACAACAGAGTGAATACGAAAATAAGGAACTATTAATACGACAGATCAATTAATATTAGATTTAGTTTAGACATATTACACTTTGTTTCAATCCTTTGTTCCTTTGGCTGGAAATAAACTGCTAATTTTAAATATATAAGGTTTTTGCATATTGTGAATGCCAACTATTATATTTTTACAAAACTTAATCGTAATTAGACCATAATAAGAGGTACGGTGAAGTCCGGTGAAGCTGTGAAGACCCTGCCGGGTCAATAGCGTAGTCAGTTCGAGAAAAAAAAAAAAGAGGTACGAAGGTTTTTCTTCACTGTTACTGTGTATACAACTGACACTGTACTATATGAATATTATTTTGTTTTTTTTTTTACCAATGGTAAAAAGTATACTGGTTATTTTACAATTATTGTAAGGCAGTTGTCAATGGTATGCAATAACACATATACAGAACAATACCAAAGCTTGTTAATAGCTACAAAACAAAAAGAAAAACGGTCGACAAGCAGATGAGAAATGGTCAGCAAAATCTATACGTCAGTATTATAATGAAGCAGTTTATCTACTATAAGTTTGGAATGTATGTATAGAAGGTAATGTACAGTGTACTCTTTTTTTTTCGAACTGACTACGCACTGACCTAGCAGGGTCTTAGCTGCTTCACCGGACTACTCTCAGTGTACTCAATATGATTCTCATTTGTTTTTACTAATAGTTACGTTGCTGCATATACAATATGCTATATTTATTATTCAATTTTATACCTATGGATTCGATAGGTAGAAGTTGTCCAGCCACATACCTTCATAAGCCATGAACAATGAATACAAAAATATATTATTCGGTACTGTGAGCCTGAATATAAAATAAATTTGGATCTCAAGAACAGCGCATATCTGTATATGTACAAACCATAGCTAATAAGGAACACTCGAAAGGTAGTCCGGTGAAGCTGTGAAGAATCTCAAGGAAAAGGTTACATGTTAAAAAAATTCAATATATATACAAAGATCAAAATCACTACATAAGTCCTCTACCGCGTCTGTCTGTCTATCTGCTCGCAATAAACTACTGAACGGATCTTTATGCGGTTTTCACCAGTGCATAAAGTGATTCATGAGGAACATTTTCATATATAATTTGTCAAAGATTGTTTTATAATCAGAGTGGGACATGGCCATTGAGGTTTCATACTTAATTTTAGTAACAAATGTTTATGTTTTATGTTCCTCTTAATGAAATGCAAAGTAAAGACCTTGCCAGGTCAATAGCGTAGTCAGCTCGAAAAAAAAAAAAAAAAGTTATATTATTGATTTGCATTTCATTAAGAGGAACATAAAACATAAACATTTGTTACTAAAATTAAGTATGAAACCTCAATGGCCATGTCCCACTCTGATTATAAAACAATCTTTGACAAATTATATATGAAAATGTTCCTCATGAATCACTTTATGCACTGGTGAAAACCGCATAAAGATCCGTTCAGTAGTTTATTGCGAACAGATAGACAGACAGACGCGGTAGAGGACTTATGTAGTGATTTTGATCTTTGTATATATATTGAATTTTTTTAACATGTAACCTTTTCCTTGAGATTCTTCACAGCTTCACCGGACTACCTTTCGAGTGTTCCTTATTAGCTATGGTTTGTACATATACAGATATGCGCTGTTCTTGAGATCCAAATTTATTTTATATTCAGGCTCACAGTACCGAATAATATATTTTTGTATTCATTGTTCATGGCTTATGAAGGTATGTGGCTGGACAACTTCTACCTATCGAATCCATAGGTATAAAATTGAATAATAAATATAGCATATTGTATATGCAGCAACGTAACTATTAGTAAAAACAAATGAGAATCATATTGAGTACACTGAGAGTAGTCCGGTGAAGCAGCTAAGACCCTGCTAGGTCAGTGCGTAGTCAGTTCGAAAAAAAAAGAGTACACTGTACATTACCTTCTATACATACATTCCAAACTTATAGTAGATAAACTGCTTCATTATAATACTGACGTATAGATTTTGCTGACCATTTCTCATCTGCTTGTCGACCGTTTTTCTTTTTGTTTTGTAGCTATTAACAAGCTTTGGTATTGTTCTGTATATGTGTTATTGCATACCATTGACAACTGCCTTACAATAATTGTAAAATAACCAGTATACTTTTTACCATTGGTAAAAAAAAAAACAAAATAATATTCATATAGTACAGTGTCAGTTGTATACACAGTAACAGTGAAGAAAAACCTTCGTACCTCTTTTTTTTTTTTCTCGAACTGACTACGCTATTGACCCGGCAGGGTCTTCACAGCTTCACCGGACTTCACCGTACCTCTTATTATGGTCTAATTACGATTAAGTTTTGTAAAAATATAATAGTTGGCATTCACAATATGCAAAAACCTTATATATTTAAAATTAGCAGTTTATTTCCAGCCAAAGGAACAAAGGATTGAAACAAAGTGTAATATGTCTAAACTAAATCTAATATTAATTGATCTGTCGTATTAATAGTTCCTTATTTTCGTATTCACTCTGTTGTTTTTCCCTTTCTCTTCTGAAAGCCTCATCAAGCAGAACAGTCTCATGCATCCTCTGTGAGGCCAAAATTTGTATCCTCTCAAACAATATCTTGTGCGGTACAAGGAACTGCCTGTTAACAATACTATGAAAGTCAATACACATGTCTTTTGAATAGAAAATATCTTTATTCTATAAATGGTTACTAGATGGCGCTGCAGTATATCAACTTTAATATTGTTCAACTGGATGGCCACACGACAACCATGATGCGACTTCCAGAACTGAATGGTTTCGAAGTTTTCTCTAAGGATGCAATAAATGTAACTGTGGAAAGACATTATCGTCATGCGTTACGAATAATTATCGGGCTGCTCGTTCATAGACGGGATACGATAATGGGACCGGCAGTTTTTACACAACAAAAAAGTTTGGTGGACGCTAATTTCTACTTATTATTATTTATTTTTTTTAATCCTCCTGTCCCTCGGACATAATCCGAGACTTTTTTATTCAATTACCACAATCTTTCCAAAATTTATTTACATTTTTTGCGCTCCTTCTTCGATTGTATGCATGTCTCTTTCTTATTTCCTTATTACGTTTATTTGTGCCTTTGTATCGCAGTAGCCACCACCTGGTTTAGGAATTTCAGCACATAGGGACGTTTCCCATCATCCTCCATCCACTCGTGTAGAATCTCTTCTGAGATTTTATCACCGGTCATGCACTCCAGGTCATTTCTGGACGAGCCGAAACGCGGACAGTGTATGAGGATGTGTAACACTGTCTCGGCGGTATCCGGGTCGCACGCACACGCGGGGCTGTCTATGATCTTAAATCTATGTAGGTACGCTGCGAATCCCCCGTGGCCTGTTAGGGCTTGCACGTGAGTCGGTGCCAAACGAGTCTTCTTCACTACCCGGTGAGCGGAGCTCACCTTCGGGAAGAAGATCCGCGTCACCGACCCCGTGTCGGAAGATTCGTAGCGCGCCTGCCACTTATTTACAGTGCCCTCGCGTATGATCTTCTTGGCGTACGACAGCGGATACCGATCGTAGTCGGCCTAACGGACTATCCCGAGTCCGGATCAAAGGGAGCTGTGGGCGATGTGCAATGCCTCACAGGGGACCTACAGTGCCTAGGGGGAAGCCCTAACACTTCTTTCTTCTCTTCAGCCGGCGCAGCGACACGACGACACGACGACACGGAGAGAAGCACGCTGACGCACCGAAAAGTGCGATTTGCGTACTGACAAGTACGATTTCCTCTGTTCTGAAAAGAACAGGAAAACGATCGACGACAGACAGGATAGAATACGACTGACTGAAACAAGATAGAACACGTACACGAATTCTCGATACGAAACAAAGAAAAATGAATTTACACTCGCGTAAAAACACCAACTGACTGATGACGTCACGTAAAAATGTAAACAAATTACGTATCGAGAGCACTTGCGAGCGCGCGTCCGGTTGCCACGAACACAACAATCGGACTCCCCCCCAATAATATAACTAATACTCTATTAATTATAACTAACAATTCATAATACACTATAAATTTAAATTACAAGTTTATTACTGTGTTAATCAAAATATAATCTAATTATATTAAAAAAACATAAGTTCATAATTATGAAGTGTTAAAATAGTCCTATTGTGAATTTCCTTATATAAAGAAATCATATTATCTTCATTTTAATCCCTCAACTTCTTACTTATATTATGTTACAACCTCACAGATGGTGCTATTATGCCAAAAGTGGAAATACACCTATTTCCAAGGAGTTTAGTTGTTGATTTGTAACTCAAAGATGGTAATTATGCAGAAGTGTGATAGAAATCACTCACCTAACATGCATATTGAAAGGTAATTTGCCAAAAAATATCATGAACTATACCATTAAGCTTCTAGCATAGAAACTACACATTCTAAGATACATAAAATGTTCATCTACTTATAGTCATAGTGAAATGCACAAAGTGCACAATTCCACCAGTATCATGTCATTAGAAAATAAAACATCAGAGATTGTTCAGTACAATACTTGGATCTTTCCTATTAACTGTGTAATTTGTTTCTACATCGGAAAATGATAATAATTCCATCTTTTGGTCGTATTTTATTATATCACAACAATTGCACAAGCAACAATGCCCAAAATCAAAATCGAATAATACTAGAAAATTATGAATGCTAGGTACTGTTCATTAATTTCTATATATTAAACAAAAATTGATTTATAAGTGCTGGCAGCAGTAGCTTATATATCAGGCTTTTGTTATGTATATTCAGAGTTATAAATTTGCTGAATAAATTAAAAAAAAAAACAGAAATTAGAGGTATGTAGTTCCGGATCGTAATAGTCCCTGGAACTATGTTTATTATCGAAACACCATTGGTTCAATCCGAGGTGTCAAATGTAATAGTCTCACATGTCCTGTGAACTAATGAACAAATTTCTGAACAGGTTCCAGATCGACCGCTGAGCCGATCGAAGATGACGAGTTCTCTCAAACCCTTTTTTTTTTTTTTCGAACTGACCATGCCGTTAACCTACCAAGATCTTAACAGCTTCACAGGACTGCCGTCCCCTTGAACCCGAAACCGAGCACATAAGTACTTAAGTAATTGGATAAATACATTCCGTATTCTGTTATGCAATAATGATGCACAATGCTTTGCGTTAAGGACAACATTGGTGGTTTATTAGTATTTTATTTTATTTTTCGTTCGCTCATGCCCTCGACTCACTCTAAGGGTCCCATTTCACTTAAAGCAAATACTAGTAATAGTAATTTATATAAGTATATATCAAAAAGTAGGAAGAAAAATATGTATGTACATACAAATACTGTATACATTTGTAAATATTAAGGAAAATATTGTAAATAGAATCAGCTGATTTATAAATACGCCAGCCCAGAGTTATCATTTCTTATATAATTATTAAGATAATGTTGCAGCTTGTTGTTGCCTTAGAACATTTGATTTTAACTTTGGTTTCTTGTATCTTGGCTGACAGTTCTAAGTATGCAGAGTATAAAGGTAAATCAACTGGCAATTTTAGTTTTAATAATTTATACATTGCCTACTTTGCAATTACATGAGATGGACCTATTTGGACACTGATCACAAGACATGAACCAACACCATACATCTAAACTTGTGGAACTAGATAGTTCCCCGAACATGTTTCCGGGATATAGTTCCGATTTGTAAGTAAATCGTTCATGTTCAATACGCTCCAGGACATGATTTGCGCATGTCTAACAGAAATACCAATTATATCTTGGCTTTATTTAGCAAGATTTTAGGATAGTTACATATTTATAGAAGTATGACAATAAAAGCCCATTGGCATTAAGCTCGCCAGTGTACAAATCAAAAGTGCAATAAAGAATTTATTCAAGTGGTAAAGACAATTAGTTGTCAATGACAACTGACCACAGTACATAATACTGCACTAACTAAATTTTAGCCCGGTGAAGCTGTTAAGACCTTGTTGGGTCAATAGCATAGTCAGTTCGAATAAAAAAAAAACTGCACTAACTAAAAACTCATGTTCAATCAAATACTGTTCTCTTTATATATGCTAAAAATGAATAACAATAACTGTCAACAAAGTTACATAGTTTAAAAAAATATATACAAGGAGATACACTTGAGTTTCATGCTAACTTTTCTCAATGATTAAGATGTTTTGTGATCTAGGAAAATTGGTTTTTATTAAGTATAGAGATAAAAGTTCAAACAAAAAAGAGGTTAAGTAATAAATTTAATCTTAAAAATTATGTAAACATTTATCAAACATAAATCCCTACCCACAATAACAAGAATAATATACCGAAGCCAGAAAATAATGCTGCTACCAAGGACAGTAACAGCTCCTTGAATAAATCTCTTGAAGCTTTTGTACTAGTGACTTCGTAGACAAAGAACCATGCTGTGAAAAATATTCCAATGCCCATGAGGAGTAGTGTCAGGTGTGGAAATATCGCTGGATTAATTGGCGACGCGTACCGCACCATAGATTCGATTTCCAACTGCAAATAAGAATCAGTGTTATATATTTGCATGATATAAAAACAATGTACATGATTATTATACATATAAAAATAACTTACACTCATTTTATTTTCTTTTCAAACAATTATTTGTTAAAACTAACACGTTTGGATTCACCGGTGTTCTATCAAATCACAAAATGACAGCAAATGACAAACAACAACGTCAGCTATAATTCATTTTTTTTTATTGTGGCACCTGGTATTTTTGCCAGAGATTTCTATTAAATTAATTTTAATTTTTGTATATAAATTGTAATCTGGTGAAGCAGTGAAGACCTTCCCAGGTCAAGAATGTAGTCAGTTCGAGGAAAAAAAAATTGTATATAAATATGTTGCAAAAAGTAGTGAACAGTCAATTTTTCAGAATAATAACAGAAAGTATAATACGGTTCTGAGATATTGATGTTGATTGATTGATTGATGTTGACATAGAAAATTATTTTCTTAAATATCATGTCTCTTTGTTCCGTAGATATTCCATTTCACACAGAAAAAAAGACGACAGGCCTTTTCTGTGGTTGTTACCACGGAGTAAAAACTTCTCTTTCTCCCATGATTATTACTGTAACTGTGTACTAGAGATGGGTATCCCAGTGAAAATCCTTGCGCTAACTCAGTAACTCAGGCGCAGTTAACTGCGCCGGCTCATTACGCTAACTCAAAATTGCGCCATGGCGAAACAACAACAAAATGAAAACATGCCGAGTGAGCAACGTAATGCGCACCATCTGTAAGCCGCGCTCACAGGTACTTAGCACAAACAGCGCGCAAACTGCGTTGGCTCATTGTTCACTTATCGAGTGAGAGAAAGAATGAATAATATCAGGCATGAATACACTTGACTGTGCTAATTCAGGTATTATATGTGTTATTTATGTTTATGGTAAGATGGCATGTCCGTAAATAATGCATTTCAACGAATTTTTGTCTTTGTTACTACAATGCACTTTAGTACACATAATAACAATACTTTTGGACACTAAAACACAATAACTAATTAAAATAAGTCAACCATGTTTTTCTTTCGACTAGTCCCCACAGAATCGATTATAGTTCATTTTTTTTATTTTCGAACGTAAACGTATTCCGTCATTTGTTTTACACGCAGCTTTCAACTCGGCCATCTGTCAAAATAAAACCTTATGGCCAGAACACTGCTTGGGATCCAGGCCATTGCGGTATCTCTGGCAATGAATCAGTGGATCCTTGCGTTAAGAATGCTGTCCAATCTGGTTCCTTGAACTATTATAGACTATATACAGTTGATCTACGTTTTTTAGCTAAAACTAGATTGATAGAAGCATGGCAAAAGTATTGGAATTTTTCTAGAAAATATCAGGAAGAACCTTACGGTTCTTTCCAAAACGAAGTTACCCAAAAACCATGATTTTTTAAATTCCCATATTTAAGTAAGGCCGTTACTACCATCATCTGTCGTCTTCCTCTAGGTCATACTTGTACACCAATGCATCTGTCTAAATTAAGGATTAGGGGCCATTCTTTCTGCGAATGCGGCCTAGACGACGGTTCCCCAGATCATATATTCTTTAATTGTTCGAGAAACAGATTCTCCCTTTTCGATATCCCTCCTTATATTCCGTCCTACTATCCTTACGTTTGTCTTAGCTTTAGTGAATAATAACCCTTTAATTTTACATGTCTTGTCATTTATTAAAATTAACAAAATCAAACTTTAATCAGATTATCTTTTTCTTAATCAATATGCATCTAAGTTTGCTTATGTGTATATTTGTAGGTAACATATAATAACTAGGTCTGAACGAAAATTAACTATCTTCATTTTCGAATTTACTTTTTAATCGGTCTCCTTCGTTTATGACACTATTTGCCACAAACAGCGCACACTCTGTATCTACATAACATTGGCGGAATTGTGTATTGCTTACACACCGCGCCATAAATTAAAGAAGAAGAAAAAGAAGTAAGGTGAAATCTAGAAAGTAAAGTTTACCTAGGTATAATTCCATTTACATTTCACAGAGTTGTTGTTTATAAAAATGATATTCGAATAGCCCGGTCCTGCGCTGTGCGCCAACTCATTTTGAAGAAGTGAGTTAACACATTCAGTGCAGTGAACTGAGTTGGCGCAATTGCGCGGCGCAGCGCACTGTTACACATCTCTACTGTGTACCATAAAATGGGGTCAATCGAATTCTTTAAAATTCTATTTTTTTTATACAGTACCTAACGCTCTTCTTTTTTCTAAACCAACACAGATTAAGTTAAAATTATTAAAACACAAAATAAACGGTTAAAGTACATATGTAGTCAGGATCGTAGAAGTAATTTTTTATTCCAAATAAGTTTCAATAAACTATAAGTTCGCTAATGTTTTGTTGTCTTGTTTTTAAAACTTAATTATTTTGAAAGTTTAGATTTACGACTTATTAGTGATAAATTAGACTATTGCAGGAATATTCAATAAATTTGTCTTATTGTGTCCAAAATTCATAACACTATTACTTTTTCATTGATCAGCAGTTATTGGACACGAGATAAGGATAAACAGAAACGCTTTAGAGATAAATAAGAACAGAGAAGGAGTTGAATATTAATGACAAAGAGATAAGAAATTAGAGTTCTCAAAACAATTTACATTGTTTTATATGTGCTGTTGTAAAGTAAATTAAGCTTAATAAATTTAAAATAACGTAGTTTCATCCTCGGAAAGCCATTTATAAACAGAAAACCCGACCAAATATTAAACACGACTTAGTCAAAGTTTAGTTAAATTTAGAAGTCAGTGTAACTGTCTTGGCTAGTTTTTAGGAACCCAATTCTCCCGTTATTGGTGCAATTTATAAGTAAATAGAACACACGAAGTTTATTATAATTTACAAAGAATCACGTCGTGGCGGTCGAGTGATGGAATATCAATCCGATGTAAGCAGGTTCGAACCCCGGCTGTTTCAACGAATTTTTCGGAGTTCGCGTACATTTACAATTTAAATTTGTAACAGTATCGGCTGACGGAGAAGCAAAATATCGTGAGGAAATGCTCTTGTAGTATTACCGTATGTGACAAAAACAAGAACAGTGGTTTCTCAAATTTTAAAATTTCCGATTTGTTGTGGGCTGACATGGTGATTATGTCCATTGTCTATGCCATATCTATGGCCCTGCAGTGGATCTCTTACAGGCGGGTGATAACAAAGACTCGCAAATCAAGCAGAATCTGAAGTTAGGAGGTCAAGAGAAATGTCACATTTCTCTTTTTATTTATTTTTAGAACATACATTACCTATTGTACATGCAGATAACATTTTGTTATTAATATTGAATATATAACTCTCATAGAAGATATTGATATTAAATCTTAGGTATCTGGTGGTATAAATCGGAATATATGTACATAAAAGATATTTAGATAAAAAAAAAGTGTCTGTTATTTCGCTGGGATAACCTTCGAAAAGACTATGCCGACATAGACAATACTTACATAAGAACTTACTTACATACTTGCATATAACTTAGTTGAGATAACCTAAAATCGATAAGAGGTTTATAGGTATTTAATTAAATACAAATGGCCGAATAACAAGCTAAAAAATACAAAATGGCAATCAATGAGTTTCCCGTTAGTCTATCATCATAGATATATTAGAACATTTCAGACAGTTCTCGTGGCATTTCAGAATTAATGCTCCGTGATGTTTGTTATTTTCCACTCACTCCACTTGCGCACAATAACCGAACTATATTACGTAAAATACCACCTACTTTACAAAATAGAGTCAAATAACACAAGATTATGAATCAAATATGAAAATCACTATATAATAGACTAAGAACTTGCCAAAAAACTCCAAGGATCGAAATTGCGCAATATGCCAGCCTGCACTTATTTAACTAATTCTTTTTTTTATCATGCATGCATTTGTCAAATTAGAGCGTGTATAAATTTTTTTTTAAATAATCGTGCGAATATATGATAAATTTGGGTTTAAAGATCTCCATAAAAAATTGTAGAGTGAGACAGAAGGTAGATCTTAGAAAAAGTAAAGGAGCCTTACAGTAGTAGCATATGATGTGTAAGATTTGACGTGTTATCCTACTATGAAATTATGCAATATATGTGAAGTCAATCCATTCGTCATATTATTAGCTGAATATAGGTACATACCTGTATTCCAAGCATGAAAATAGATAAGTATATCTAATTCTATACCTACCTACTAAGGCGCGCGTTTGTTACGCAAGTTTAATTTTAGTTGTGATAAATACCACAGAGTACGTTATAATAAATACGTAATAGCTACTTACTTAAGCATTAAAAAAGAATCGAATATGATTGGAAGCATTTTTTTGATGTGAAACATCTATAGGCGCGGGTAAGTTTGATTTTGGCTTGGCGAGACGCGACGTGGCGACGTAAAACACGAACTTGGACCTATTGACGAAATACTTAAAAACATTTGCAACCCTATCTGTATAAACATAAGATTCAAATTATTTTGTCGGCCACTCGTTATACTAGAGTTACGCGGCACGCACCAACGACCTAGCGCCCTTTGATAAATGCCGCCAAATAAACTGCGCCTAGTTGAATTTTCTATACTTCTATACTAATAATAATAATAGTTTGTGAGGTTGTAAGGGGTAATTATCTGGGGAGTCGGAGAAAAATGGTCGAACGAAAACGTTTCTTACGAACGCTGCCTTAATTATGAGATATATATCGAGTTCTAGATAAAAGTTGTAGCTTGATAATGCCTATTACCGCCCAACGAAGTGGGCACGGGTCGGCTAGTACTTAATAAAAATGAATATTCCATATTATTTATTCGGATTTTTTAAGAATGATGAACTTTATCAGGTAATTAATAGTAAAGATAATTACTAATATAGTTTACACCTATAAATAAAATCTCACATTTTATACACAACACTGTATAACTGTAGATGAGTGCACAGATGATTATCTCGGCCACCGCGTGCATTCATTGGTCAAATCAAATAACGCGCGCTTCCCTCTTCCTGTGACACATTTCCTTCCCTGTTTCCAAATCACTCCCACAATTCCCACAACCAAAATATCCAACAACCGAGAGGAAAGATGTTACACATAAAAAATTGATAGAATTGAGAGATTGACGCTCAGTTGACGTTTTATTTGGTTGTTCTATAAATAAAATATTATCAGTCTTGTATATTCCAATGTACAGATACTTGCAGGCCGGCATGACATCGTGAACCACCTATATATTGTTGATTTCTCTATGGAAGCAGTTGTGGTTCGAGTTATATTGTTCTTACCATTAGACTCGACTGTGGCGATGGTAAAAAAAATCCTGCATCTACAATAGTTTTCCTTTATGGGTTAAAATATTTTTTATGGAAATAGTTTTTTTTTTTTTATTTATATCAAATCATTTCACTTATTTTTTATACATACCAATTATAATATTTCGCTAGGGCAATTTAGCGTCATTAAGTTCTGTGAATTCCCGATCCTTGACATCGTAATTTTGAGGTTGTAACTCCATGGTATGGTAAATACCCTATATTATATCGCAATGGTCTATATCTATATGAAACACGTAACTAGGGATGTCGAGTATCTATAGAAAGAATCGGTTGTTTGACCAGTCTTATTCTCAGTCTGTGGTATCGATTCAAGTAATAATTGGCGTTTAGAAGATAAATTATTCGAAAATCGATATCTATTTTTTTTCAGCTCTTATATATATATATATAAATACCTAGCCCCTTCCTCGTAAATCACTTTATCTATAAGTGAAAGCCGCATGAAAATCCACTCAGTAGTTTTGTGTTAGTTTTGAGTGAGTTAATCGCAAACAGACACACAGACAGACGCGACGAATGACTTTGTTTATAATTTGTAGTGATTAAATATTACCTGCTACAATACTATTTTTAATATATAAATCAATTAAATATTCGAAAATGTTTATTTTACTTATTAAAAAAATGTGGATTCGGAGTCCAAAGGTAGAAACCTAAAAGTAAGATAAAAATCTGTAAATCTATATTTAAATTTGTAGTATTAGGTGTAGGGAAACAAACTTTTTATTTGTTAAGGATAGACGAAGGAAATTGAGATCATACAGCCATATATCGTATTATGTTTAACAAGGTGAACAATTGTCGCATATTTAAGTACGTCGAACTAATTGTAAATTATTTCCGAATAATATTATTATACCTGAATAGAAAGAACTGAATCACGGTTTTAGGGTGTCAGAGAATCCACTATATCGATTCGTTGTTTCATATCGATAACAATAATTGATTTTTCTTTCTGTAAAAAATAGATTTTTCGATTCATCGATCTGAAATCGCTACCCTAACCCTATATTATATCGCACTAATCTATATAAACCGCTGAACTTATAACTATTCACCCTTTGCCTGTAGTCCGGTGAAGCTGTTAAGACCATGCTAGGTCAATAGCGTAGTCAGTTCGAGAAAAAAAGAAAAACTATTCACATTTAAATTGTGGATACGGTCTGCACCCCTGTCTGTTCTATTAGCTTTAGTTTATTGCACAGAGTGTTTTTTTATTGTGAATGAAATTAGTCTACAAATCAGTAACCCAGTTCTTTGAATCATTTGACGGTTAAAAACAAAGGTATTTATTATTTTTGTATGTCTATAATTACCTATATTATAGTAAATAATTATTAACCCGGTAAGTATAGTAATTTTTTTACTCACTATATATTTTTGCTGTAGGTATATCTTACTAGTATTTTCAAACTTATTAAAAATCCGCAATTATAATATTTACTAACTTTTGCCCGCGACTTCGTCCACGTGAAGTAGTTACTTTGAGCTAACGCTAACTGTAACTCGCGACTTCGTTTACGTAAAAGATGAAAATATATTTTTTAACTTATTTTTTTTAATTAGATTGAAAAAAAACGGATCTTTCTTAGGAAGAAGACTACCAATTACTCCCCTCCCGACTCCTTCATCCCCAAGATATTTTTAGTATTAAAAACAACGCGTTTACTCTTTTATAAATATTCTCGTAATGGCCAATAAACAAAAAAGAAAAAAAATGCTCCTCCCCTAGCTATATATCATCACCTATAGCGTTATATATAGCATATACCGTTCCTCGATAAATGAGCTACCTAACACTGAAATAACTTTTCAAATCGGACCAATAGCGCGTAGTTGAACTCTTCAGCTTTATAATATTAGTGTAGATGGGGCTAATATAAATCACTGTATATTAATAACATTCCTTTTACTAGATGGCTTCGCAGTACTTTAGCGTATTGTTGATCCGACCGCCGTTAAAGTTAATTTGAATAAAAAATATATACACAAGATCCATTTTATTCTAAATCAATAATTTATTATAACCGAAGGATAGAACAGCGGTCACAACTCAAAATCAAAAATACTTTATTCACTTTAGGCCCCGAGAAGGCACATGAACATCAAAGTTACCACTGGTTCGGAAAACAATCTAGACATCGAGAAGAACAGGCAAGAAACTCGATCTGGTTTATTTTTTCATGATATATATTTTTACAAAATATAGACAGTTACATTCGGTTTTAGTGGATGCACAGAGAGGGGAGTCATTTCCAGACGTCACTAATGTTCACATAGTTACATAGTAACTAGCTGTGCCCGCGACTTCGTTCTTTATGATTTTGTTGAAAAGGTTTTATAAAGGTCGCAGTATGTTAGCAGTGATGCGTGTACATACAAACAGAAAGACATTACTGATTGATTAAAATGTATTTTATTATTTACTAGCGGTCCCGACGGACGTTATCCCGCCCTGGTAATAAAAAAAGACCTTGACAAATATAAACCTTCCTCATGAATCATCTTTTTTTTTCTTGTAGCACGGCAAAATGACTCCACTGTGCCTGATGGTAAGTACAGTACAATCCAAAAACAATGGCGACACACTATCCATCGCCGGTCGATCCAGTCAGGCTACAAAACACTGCCACCGCGCTTTCGCCATTGCCCCGTTCGTTATTCAGCAGGGTGCACCACGTGCAGGTGAGGTTGGCTTGGGTGTCGCAAGTCTTAGATGTTATTCGACACCCCTTACACCCCAAACCACCTCACTTTATCTACTGGTGAAAATCGCATGAAAATACGTTCATTAATTTTTGAGTTTATCGCGAATAGACAGACATACGAGTACAGACGCGGTAGAGGCCTTTTGTTTTATAATATGTAGATACTTAAATTATTTTTTTTATAAAACTGTATAAAGTTCGGACACATTTATATTCTTATTATTTGTATATAGGTAGGGCATAGGTAGAAGAGAACAATACGACCATTTGATTCTAACCGCAGTGTAGTTCATGTTATGGCAGATAAACATAAATAGTTATGAATGCTCTCTGTTCATCGCCTATGCTAAACAAACCTATATATTTGTTTGTGTGTGTGTGTAAATAATATAATAGAGGTCTGCCGTTGTATGCGCCTGTAGAAACCACTAGCAGATTTCGATCATATTTTTGAAGTGAAGACTTTTTAGGCGCATTGAGAGATATTTATTGGTAGGAAATAAAGTTATGATTTCGCGTCATGACATGCTAATAAGAGTGATCGGCCGAATTGCGCTTGCGCGGTTTGTGTCAGACTAGCGACGCGAAGTATAACAGCCTATGTATATCTAATATTTATATTTTGTATTGACATTGTGTATCATGTGTATGTTTGATTAATCAATAAACTGTACAAAAATGTATATAATTATTGCTCGGAGTGCAAATAGATGTGAAAACCACAGTAATGTTAATCATTTCAATATACAAATGATAAGATTTAAATAATTCAAACTATAATTGATTTAAACATTCAAAAGAGAACACAGTTATTTCATTCTTTTGAGTTCTTGGCATTCCTTATGACTGTATCGACTCTTTTTTTAGTTTAATCTTTTAGACACTTGTGGTGATATTACAAATAGTTAAATAAGTATTAAATATATGTTTTAAAAAGGTTTCCAATTAAATTCACAGCGCTCGTCCGAGGCAATTTCGCGGTATTCTAACCTAACGTAACCAAAGCAAGACACATGAACAACATTCAGCGACCGCGGTGCATTTAATTCGAATCCTTTTTAAAACAAGTATTTAATACGTATTTAATTTTTTTGTAATAACACCGTTCGTTTTTATCTAAAATAAATTTAAAAAATGTACTAGTCGAGAATTTGTGAGCTGCATATTAATATTTAAATTCTTGCGGATGAACTCTAGAGCTTTCGGTGAAAGCTTTCGGCCCATTGCTCTCAGTATATAGTATCTTATCTATGCGCGAGTCAGTGGCGAGTCGTTGTCATTCGTCTATCCGTACGACGTATCCCAGCGTATGCGACGTTTTCTTGGGTTAAACGCGCGTAAAACGCGGTATCTGTGTGCTTAGTGTGAGTTTGCAAAAATATATCGAATAACTTTAACTATGCGATCACCGAGGTTACGGGAAATGTAATGAGACCCGAGTACATGCGAGTGTGAGTTCATTTTATGTTGGCGATTCGTTTGACGTTGTCTCACCGTATAAAATGATTAGTTTGTTTTTATTATGTTGGCAATGTTAACGTCATATGATACCCCGACCAAATTGAAAAGTTTCTATAAACAATATACTCTTCAACAAAACTAGCTACGCATCGATTTAGGCGGGTTACGTAAGCAAACGCAGATTTGTTTATTTACTTGATAGATTTGTGAATGTTACATTTCTACAAATTATACTTTTTAGACAAAATGTACTACATTTATGTACACAAAATCGGTAATTACGTTACACAAAAATGAAAACTAATCAATGACATTAGAAGAAATTATATGAAACAGTAAGTGTTTGAGGTTATTACATTTGCCGTAAAATTTTATTGTTTTACTGAATTTGTGTTGTAATTATAATGCTATTTATATATTTTAGATACGGGCATCTTATTAAGGTCCAAGGAAGAGTTGGCTTCTTTAACTTGTAGACTTAAATTGAACAAAAGGGCGAGAGAACACAAGAAGACTTGAAAAA
>MU159620.1:15383-87869 GCA_015888305.1 Antheraea pernyi | reverse complement strand
TTTGGTTCGTAGCATTCTAGAGTATTGTTCATCAGTATGGTCCCCGTTCTACAAAAGTCATATAGACATGATTGAGTCCATCCAGCGACGCTTTTTAAGGATACTCTGCAGTAAGCTTGGTATCAGAAATAGAATCACTGAATATCTACTTTTCTACAAATATTCTATACTATTCTACAAAACTTGATATCTACGTGTTAAAATAAACTAAACATATTCATTTTTGGAATCTATTTAAAAAGTTATTGCATAAAGAACTTATTTCAAAAGATAACAAAGTGATTTATTACATGTGCCTACTAATGGTGCGTCCCCACTGTTTTAGCAACTCCATTTGTATGTCAAAGATTTATTCCGTTGTAACCCCTTTTTCTAAGATTTATATCGACATATTTCCATGTTATTCAGAATTATTTAGTACATTTAAATTTACACGCAATCGTTTATAACAATACTATTATTAATAACGCTTATAAACTTTTTTAGGCGCGTTGAGCGGAATTTTTGGCAGGAGATAAGTTTATAATGTCGCGTTATGACATGACTGTCCGTATTACGTATGCAGTTTTTTTTTCATTAACACAATCGCATTTTTTGCAATTTTCAACGAAATTTGCAATTTTTATTTATATTTAAAACAGCTTATAGTCCAAGTATTGTTCAGATTCGGATTCAGCGGATCGAATACATGCAAATTAAGAATGGTCTTCCACAAAAAAAAAATGTCATAACGAAAACACCCAATTTTCCTTATTTTTTTACTGTTTTTCTTTTGCAATATACTCTAGATTTTGAGGGTGTACGGCCCAAATTAACTCCAGATTCGGATTCAGCGGGGCAAAATATATGTCGTTAGGTTGTGGCGCCAACTGTTCAAACCACTTTCATTTTTCTGAGTACCAGTGTTATATATAGTATTATATAGTTTATTAATTAATTAAATATATGATAGGTTGCACAAGCTCAATACAAAATACTAATATTAAATGTACACAGGCCGCTATACTATGTGTTGCTAGCTTGCGTCAGCAAGCGCACTACGTCACGAACATGCTGTGTGCTTAGTGTGAGTTTGCAAAAATGTATCCAATAACTTTAACTATGCGATTACCGAGGTTACGGGAAATGTAATGAGACCCGAGTACATGCGAGTGTGAGTTCATTTTATGTTGGCGATTCGTTTGACGTTGTCTCACCGTATAAAATGATTATTTTGTTTTTATTATGTTGGCAATGTTAACGTCATATGATACCCCGACCAAATTGAAAAGTTTCTATAAACAATATACTCTTCAACAAAACTAGCTACGCATCGATTTAGGCGGGTTACGTAAGCAAACGCAGATTTGTTTATTTACTTGATAGATTTGTGAATGTTACATTTCTACAAATTATACTTTTTAGACAAAATGTACTACATTTATGTACACAAAATCGGTAATTTCGTTACACAAAAATGAAAACTAATCAATGACATTAGAAGAAATTATATGAAACAGTAAGTGTTTGAGGTTATTACATTTGCCGTAAAATTTTATTGTTTTACTGAATTTGTGTTGTAATTATAGTGCTATTTATATATTTTAGATACGGGCATCTTATTAAGGTCCAAGGAAGAGTTGGCTTCCAAACCGAAACATATTCATATTTACGCTAGTATATGATTCACTGTGATTTTTGTCGTGAAAAGTTTAGCTTTGTAGCGTAAAAGTGTTTTTATAGCATAAATTATATAGGAGTACGTTATTTTTTGTGTTGAAAATGTTCAAAATACTTAGAACACAAGATATAAGAAATAATATGGCCATTGTGTATACAAGATGGTAAACACGCTAAACATAGATATATTGGTTTCTAAGTAAAGCTGCCGGAACATACCTATAGATGCTTGGTGACAGTTTTTTAACCTAAGAGCCTGTCCAGAAAAACTGTCACCAAGCATCTATAGGTATGTTCCGGCAGCTTTACTTAGAAACCAATATATCTATGTTTAGCGTGTTTACCATCTTGTATACACATCGTCATTTAAATTATGCTCCATTTTTTCATCTCCAAGAACACACACGATTGTGGTGAGTCCGAAGTCATGTATTTTGTTTAATTATGAAGCAGTAAGAAATTAATTCTTATGAGACTTAAAATCAATTTTAGTGAATATGAAATCGCATGAACATACCTCGACGGTACATCATACCCGGTGCAGTGGTAGGAATATCTATACACATATAACAAAAATCTAACGTGTCTCTACTTTCTAGATGATTTTTGTGAAAAAAATTGTTGCAGGCGTCTTGGAATAAGTAATAAGATACATTTCAATAATTTGTAGAATTGTCTGTCTGTCTATCCGTCTGTCTGTTTGTTTGAACACGCATCATATATATATATATGAGATAAAACCTAAAAATCATAAGGTACATCCTCAAGTAGCATTTAGTCTTAGTTTCAATAAAATCCGCTCTATCTGTCAAAAGTTATTGTAATTTAGATGCCGACACGACTTAAGTACAAGAGGAAAGTAGATATGTAAATAGACTTAATACATTCAGATGATTAAATTAGTCACCGTTTTTTTACTTACGTTCCCCGCGGTTGGAGTCGCGGGCACAGGTATTTGTATAAGTTTGCTTTAATCGCAAGGCTGATTCCAACTAAAATTATATATGTAAAATTACGATTTTACACTTGGATACATTTTTTTATAAGTATTTTATGGGTTCTAGCGCTTGACCACAATCTCACCTGATATTAAATGACGATGTGGTCTTAGATGGTAAACACGCTAAACCCAGAGGATTAACTCTCAAGTGTAGCGGCTGGAAAACACCAACAGGTGTTTAGCGACAGATTTTCATCTTAAGGTGGTAGCCAGCCACGCGAACTTAGAACAAGCCCTACCACCATGGTATGGTTTTACGTTTTCTTTCACCGAAAGCTCCAACTCAGTCGCTAGAATGTCTTTTTTTATATCATAAGGTGGCACGCGAACAGGTGCATCACCTGATGTTAAGTGATCACCACCGTCCATAGACACTAGCAACAGCAGGGGATTCGCAAGTGCATGGGGCAAGTGCAACCTGTGTATGGGGGAGGGTTAGGGGAAGGGAAAGGGGGAAGGAGATGGGTCTCCGTCGCACTGACTGACCGAACGAAACGCAACAATGCAAGCACTGTTACTTCACGTCGGTGTTCTATGAGAGGGTGGTACTACCCCGGGCGAGCCGACCCATTCATTCTGTAACTAGTAATAGCTACAGCGTGGCTCTACTACCATTCGACGTGGTATCCGAACACGCTATTAACTAAGTCATCATCGCTCGAACCATAATAATATTTTACATAAACATTGTCAGGGGTATAGACGAGTATGTAAGGTAAATTTATTTTCAAAACAAGAACTATTACCGAGAAATAGGTTAAATATAGATTTAATTGGTAATATTTGGTGACATATCAATATATAATATAAAACAAAGTCCTTTACCACGTCTGTATGTCTGTTCGCAGTGAACTCAAATACTACTGAACGGATTTTCATGTGGTTTTCAGCTGTAGATAAAATGATTCATGAGAAAGGTTTAGGTATATAATTTGTCACGGTTTTTTTATTATAAGGGACAACGCACAGTGGAAGGTATTCGGAGCCTACCTTTCATAGGAGTTTTGAAAAATGAAATGTATTATTTGATAGTTTTGTCAAAATGGTCATATCATTGAATTATTTAGCAATTTCAAGTTTCATTTTTACCTTAGTTTACGACCAGAGTGGACGCTACAATCGAGCGTGGCGTCGCGTCCGGCGTTCGTTTCAAACGTATGCATTAATTAATACGTGAATGTCCTGAGTGGCGCGTGAGCGTCGTTCTTGGACGCTGAACGCGACGCCACGCTCGACGCTCGATTATAGCGTCCACTCTGGACTTACACTTATACACCATATAATGTGGACTTGTAAATTTCAATTGTATGAAAATAGACTTTATTTCCTTCATAACTTTTTTGTGTTTTAAGTTGTAAAGCTGAAACTTATACGTATCATTACCGGGGTGGCAACGAAGCCTTAGGGACCGGGCGTTCCCGTTCAAAAGATATTTGTTAATGAAAATTTCATACTTAGACGATATTGTATTGAGGTGGAATCATCAACCTGTAGGTTTATTTTAGACCTTATTGCTACAAATATCGATAAAACAAAAGCTAATATAAAGTTATGTTTACCCCTGTTTTCCTCTATCGTTTCGTTTTCATTAAGTACCTTTTAAATATACGATTCAATATTCGTTTTAAAACTTCAATAGGTACACCTATTTTTATATTATAAGTCATGCATTACCTATAATTTTGCACTATATACTTAAACTATCACCAATTATCATTATCTGTTACTATTCTTGATTGTTTTTGATTCACATTTGTATCAAAATGATTTGATTTTGCTAATTAGGGTAATTTGTTTATTTGTTTTGTTTTTATTGAAGTTGATGTTCGTCATGAAAGATTAAACTAGTTATTTCTGGGGCTAAATTAGTATTGTAAATGAAAGCAGTGTAAATACTACAACCTTGATCTTGACCTTGACCCCGGGCGTCCCCGTTCAAAATATATGAATTAATGAAAAGATTCCAATTCATTCATTCCATCACATTCCAAGATCCCACCAAAAACTCCCAATGTACAGTTTCGTACATAATACAAAACTTAAAGTTTTAGATAAGAGCAAACTAAGACTAACTAAAATTCTAAGAGCAAACAATCTTCAAAGGAACTTGTAATGTGTCATGTAGTAGGTACCAACATAGTAGCAAACATAGTACCTCTTACTATGATACTTAGTTGCAAAGAGGCCGCTGATGAGGGGCCGTCACCTGCCGGGGAGTAGACGTATTGCTAGTCGGCAATTCCCGCTCCCCGACCTATAGGTGAGTAAACGCACTATGGGGTTTTAGTCCGTGCAAATCGGACATAGCCCACCCTCAGCTGCCTAGCTAAGGAGCATAAGTAGAGATTTCCCCATGTTAAAATAAAATTGATTGAAGCACAATTTTTAGGTTGGCTGTTGTTTGCAGCACGTAATTTATAATCGCCAGTTGGTGGTAAGACTCTCACACCCGTAATTGGTGATCAAAAGACCAACAGTGATATTGGCCCAAAAATATAATGTTTTTATTATTTAGCAGATATAATTTTTTTAATTCATTATTTGTTTCAGATACCCAGCATAATGAGAATCAAGGCATTCGGTTCTTTTGTAAAAAATGAAGCCATAGACTACGAACTCGAATATGGCAGTACTGCTGTTATAGACGCTCAGCGATTATTTTACGACCTATATGAAAAAAGCCGATTACCATACTCATTGGGATCTGAGAGCAACAGATTTGCATCCTATTTAAAAGAACGTCTTATTAATTTTAAGGAAGCTAATCTAAAGTGTTTTTTTGTATTTAGAGGAAGCAGCAAGAATATTAAAAACAAATTCGATAAAAAAATAAATGACGCTAAAGAGAGAGACTCAAAAAGATCAACTGTTAACGATTACGCGTTTGTGTTGCCTATTTTTGCCTATAATATCTGCAAGCAAGTACTAGATGATATGAATTTTGTTTACGTGAACTGTCCGCTGGAAGGCAAGGATTATTGTATAACTTTAGCAAAAACATTCGACTGTCCTATAATAAGTCAAGATATCGATTTTGCATTGATGAAAGCTGCATATATTCCATATGACAATATGGTATTCAACAAACAAACAAATTCCTTTAGATGTGTTAAATTTAATCTTGATACTACGTTACAAAAGTACGGAATAAATCACGAGAAACTTATTTTGATCATTGTACTCACAAGTGTGAGTTGCTTTCCAGAAGATCATTTTAACCAATTCTTCCAAAATAATCGTTTTCCATGTAACAATTATCATAGAATTCAAAGTTTATTTAAATGGTTATCGCATATAACAACGGAACAGGCTTTGGTTAACATTTACAAATATTTGAACGATGAGGATATAAGTAAATTTATATTGATGGTACAGGAAACGTCTGCGAATTTAAAAGAAAGCCAGGAAGGGATACCGCTTAACTTATTCCTGTATGGTGACCGCGCTCAGTTCATAAGAAATGATCCGATGTGGTTTGAAAAGGGAGTCACGAATAAATTCATAGCAAAACAATACATAGATCTATATTATTCTAATGTATATATATACAACAAAACTGTTTATTCTCAAGAGAATAAGAATGAGTATCGTCTATCAACAGATATAATCATTTACGCTTACAATCTCCTAACGAATTATACAAAAGATCAATTTTCACTAAATTATAGTAATGGTGAAATTGTTACGGACGTGGACACAAGAAAATTGCCATTTCCTAAACCTGTATATGAAGCAGATACATCCGTGTTCGAAAATGGTTGGGATGAAATTAAGAATCTCGGACTATTAGAGTATTTTCTCAGTGGAACCATGAAAGGAATCGGATTGAAATACCTCGAAGAGATACCAGACGATGCTAAACTTCTAATGATCTCATTGACTTATTACACAGTCAAAAGTCCAAATGAAACCTTAGATGAGTTATATAGCATTTTACTGTCCTATGTAATGCTCGGTATCGTGTTTGAAGACAGAGATGATGTCAATATTACGAATACGGATTATAAAACAGCAATTGCTGTGACTAAAAAGTATTTTGAGTCGAATGAAGCTGAAATAAAATTTATTTCCGATAGCGAAATGATTTATCCATTAACTGAATTCCAGCATTGTCTTGAAGAAATGAATTATTTAAATGCGTTGTGCGGTTATCCCTACAAACCAACTATATACAGTAAAACGTATAATGGTACGTTTGTTTACAAGATATTGCACTCGTTAAAGACAAAGGACCTGGATAGGGAGGATTTCTTAGTAAATATTTTGGGATTACCTTCTACTGTTTACGGCTACTTGATTAAAATGTCTATAGTCCATGAACGTCTCATATCTTCTATAGAAAAATAAAATCCTATAATTATTATATAGCAAGTTGTGTTTTGAAATCATTTTTAGAATATCAGAAAATCTGATGTCAGGTTGACATATTAAAAAAAAACAAAGAACGCGATAATCAGCAATATAACATGTAATTTATTAGTTTATACCAAAGGTGGTCATCAAACCTAGATTTAATCACCACTAGTAGTCGTCTAGTAATCAAAATTCGCCTATACTATGGGGTACAAAGTTTTACTTCTCGTTTTAATATATATATATTATTATAAGTACTTGTTTTAAATTTTGTAAACGTCAGACTGATCTATAACAACATTAGATCTATTTTCTAAATTATTTTATTGATTACACTAAAACTCATCAATAGTTACTAAACAAAAAATAAATAAAGAAAGTTCATCGATTCAGAAACAGAAAAGAACAAGGTACCACCGAACTTTTGGACCGAACCGAAATCTACCTATTACATATAATATCACTGTTTAATACAATTTCTATTTAATTTAGTTTTAAGTGCACCTTAGATTTTGTTATTATATTACCAACAAATGTTTTCATTTATAGTACGTATTCAGATTGCTAAACTGTTTGTAAACAATGGCGGATTAAAGAAGTTTACATTCTCATTCTTCTTTAAGTAAATGTCGATAAAATAATGATTAATGAAAGGACCGTTATATTATTCGACTTTCTGATTTTTATTTTGGTTGTCAATTTTAATTCGAGCCATCCCTTTTATAAGTTATTTATCTCGTAAACTATTGAGCACTAACTGCAGATTAAACCGCCACTGTACATATAATGATAATCGTATGCTTATATGTGATTTTAATTGTTATATTTTTGGATGCGTGTGTTAGCTGTTTCCGCTTTACTATCCTGACGTTTTAGGTCAGATGCACAGAGTATGTTATATAAAATCAGATGTAGCACTGTCAAAACAAAAATTAATGTGCGACACAACTATCACACGCAGTGTAAGTAAAACTTCTTTGTTTCGTCATTACGATTGTGAGTGACGTCACGCGTAATGCATTTTTTTACATATTAATCAAAAACCTGTCACTTAGAAGTTTTCAATTCATTTTTCTATGGTTAATACTTTGTGTAACATATTTAATATTATTTTCATTACATACAAGTAAGAAGGTACTTACTGATTTCAAGTTTTAGGTAATTAAGTATCAATTGCTTATATTTTAGTATTATTAAATGTTAAACTATTTGTGGATATTTTTTATAGAATTTATATAAAATTATGGTAATTTAATAAAATATAATCTTGGCATTTCTATTTATATAAAAACCTTTTATTAGTAATTTTCTGACACCGTAGCCATTTTCACCCGTGTCAAACATTTGATAAATATAATGTTCATAGGTTATTGACTAATTATTGAGTTTTAATATACAATATCATAAAAATAAAATACAGACTAGACAAATGAAATATAAAAATACACAAAATTAGAGCTAACATTGTGTTACGGGTTGTCTAGGGATATATAAATATATAATATAACATATAAATATATAGACAAACATATCATATATGTGATATACTGTATAATATAACGTATAGAATATAGTTATATAATTACAAAAATACACATGAAAGTGGAAGGGTTTTATTTTTTCCCCTTATCGAACTGAAATAGTTTAGAAAATTATCCGACACGAAATAACAAAAAGAGTTATTGAGGTATGTTTGCTTGGTACACATATATATTTCAATGACTCTTTATAAGAGTGGATATGTAGCTTAGCTCAGTTAGATCACGAATTGCATGAAATGGGCAATAGCCCCAGCCGAGATATGCCGTGCATGCACCTTAAGGTAGATGTTGTCAAAATTAAAATCGGCCGAGTGGCGCTTGCCTTAGTAATCCGGTGAAGGGCCTTGCTGTAAAGGCTGTCATGATATATAATTTATTGTCATGAATCCTAAATTGGTCGAAATTTCATAGTAATTTGCAAATTTTTCATATCCTATATTGTTGTTTGTTTCTTTTACCAAATTTATATGCACTACTTTTTAATTATTTTTTTCCAAATACACGTAACTTATTCGATGGTGTTAAAAATACAATTTTCCCAAATTGTTTTATCACCAAAAGTAAAGCTAATAAAGAAAATCGGTGTACAAAATATATAGAGCCATAGGCAATCCTCTATAAAGTCTGTTCTAGCAGAGCAGTGTTTGTGCTTTCGGATTGACAGTGTGTCAAACATGTTTCAGTTTGACTTATGATAATGAGAGAGAGATGCAGACGCATGATTGCGTTGTCATAAAACAAATGCTTAATCGATACATATAATAAATATATGAAGAGAACATAATAAATATATGTAATATCAAAATATTTTTTTTTGACTTATTGGGTATGAAAGTATACACGCTTCTGATAACAAAAATGCAATTTTTAAAATTTTTGTCGGTCTGTCTGTCTGTTTGTTCCGGGTAATCTTCAAAACGGCTGAACCGATTTTGACGGGAATTTTACTGGCAGATAGAAAAAATTACAGCGCGTTACTTAGGTTACTTTAAATTAGACTATCTGTTAACCGCGGCTTTGTCTGGCATGCTATCTTCAAAACGGTTGGACCGATTTCCACGGGACTTTCACTGACAGATACCTGACTTTACAAAATGTAATTTAGGCAATTTTAGTTTATACTAGCTATTAACCGTGGCTTCGCCCACAGTGCTTTCACCAAAACGGTTAGACCGATTTTCATGGGACTTTCACTAGCAGATAGCGGACCTTATAAAAAGTAATTTAATTTATTTTAATTTAGACTAGCTCCTAATCGTGGCTTCGCCCGCTGTGCTGTCACCAAAACGGTTACATCAATTTTCACGGGATTTTCACTGGTAGATAAAGAACCTAATAAAAAGTAATTGAGGTTATTCTATTTTAGATTAGCTGTTACCCGCGACTTTGTCTGCATGAAATTTAGCAAAATTTCAACTCATTCTTTATTTTTAATAAGATAAATAATTATCAGCTTATTGTTTACAATTCGACATTATAATTATTAATAGCATTAATGATATAGAGGTCTTCCTAAAGAGATCTTAGATTATAAACGTATTACGTAAACTGTTCCATAATACAATTTCTTGCGGAACAGACAAGCGTTTATTTTTTGTATAGTCACAAAATCTTAATTATAATAATGGCAATGTATATTAAATATAATGTAAATGGAAATCTTAATTATAATATTTTAAGTTATTGTTTCGTTAGTTCCTTTACAGTGTAAGTGAGCACTGAGGTAGTTATATGGTGGGTTTGGTTCCAAATGTGTTGCTAATGACAAACCTCATTTGGCACGCTTTTTGTATTTATATATCTACTGTACACGTTTCATGTTACTTTTAGTGGCGTGCGCATCGTACTTACAATTGTTTTTAAAGAGCATTTCTATAATTGTACATAGTCTCACAATTCTATAATTCTTTAATACGATTTAAAAAAAACGCGTGTGGAGCTGCGGGTACAGCTAGTTATTTAAATATTTTGCTTAAAGTAACGCTTTTAAGGTATTGACATATTTTTTTTATATATCCATGTTTTGGTAGGTGGTAGAGCCATGCTGAAGCTATTATTTGTTTCAGCATGACTGGGTCGGTTCGCCCAAGGTAGTACCACCCTCTCATAGAAAACCGAGATGGAGTAACAGTGCTTGCATTTTTGCGTTTCATTCGGTCAGTCAGAGCGCCGGAGGCCTACCTCCCCTCTCCCCCTCCTTCCTACCCTTCTTCAAACAGGCAGATAACGCACTTACTATGGATATATGGACGATGGTGATCACTTAACATCAGGAGACACACCTGTTTGGTTGCCTCACATAACATTTAAAAAAATGTAAGTATTAAAATCATGATTAGGCAATAATATTATAACTAAGCCAGCTTTTTAATTATAATATCAATGTGACTAGATTTTTAAACGGATAGATACAATTATTAAATTAAAAAGAAGCCATACGTAACTGTTTGTAATGTTTCTTATTAAGTGTTAAAAATAAAATTTATGTATAAGCCATGGTTAATTTTTTTTAATCCACAAGTCTGCCTACAATATTGTTTAGATATCCAAGTTCCTGCTTATTTTTTTGTCTTTATATACAGTACTAGTTGACGATGCCCGCCTACTTTGTTATGCATTACAAAAATTTAATTTAAAAAATAAACTTAAATTCGTCGCTGTTAACTATTCAAACGTTGCGTTTACCCATAAATTGATGGAATGCGAATTTTTTTTACGAATCGTATATTAACCTCAGATCATAATAATTTCCAATTTTACATTATTAATAGATGAATATTGTAGTGGACACTACTTTACGCTTCCGTCTGGAATTGATTGACCACTACTACATATTTGCAACAAAAAGCGAATCTATTAATCAACATACATATGTATATATTAATTATACAATATATCTATACATATAATAAAAATGTAAATCTAACGTGTCTGTAGATTTTCGATTTTCGTGTACAAAATTGCTGCAAGTGTCTAGGACTAACTAATAGAATACATTCCAATCATTTTTAGAAATTGCTTGTCTGTCTGTTTTTATGAACACGCAACACGGCTAAAGTACTGGGTCCACAATAAACCCTCATAATCGTAAAGCATATCCTCGGGAGTAACGTAGTGTTTGTCTCATTGAAATCGGTCCACTCTATCAAAAGTTATTGTAGTTTTAACAACGATGCGGCGTAAGTACCAGAGAAAAGTAGACAAGTAAATAGACTTGACTGATGACTTTATTGGTCACTGTTTTTACATAAACTTCCATGCAGACGAAGCCGCGGGCAATGCCAGTAATTAGTATAAACATAATAATTATCAATAAATTAGTTAAAATATGTTGCAGATTGACGTGTAATTACGACAATCGATAACACATGTGTCGCTACTTCACGAAGCATCTTAGGATCGATGTTAACCCTTCCGATGCGAGCGCCAATTCCAAGTAGGACTGTTGATAAAATATCGAAATATCGATATTTTTATTTTAAAATATCGATATTTATTAGTAATATTTTTTTGGACGATATATCCATATTTCGATATTAAAATTTGGATATCGGCGGTCGATATTATTTATTAGATACATCATCATCTTCTTACCGTTATCCCACCTAGGTTGAGTCGATACAATATGTTTTCTGTATTTATCCTATTCCTTCTGTTATTGTCCACGCCGCCGTCGTTATGGATCAATTAACCGAGGTATCGGAGTTTGGAGCAGGCTAGTTATAGTAATCTTAGTAGTGAAGCAGCTGAACATATAAAGTAACGAGTATTAAAAAAAAACTCTTACTGAAAAATATTCAACATCAGCCTGTAAGAGGCCCACTACAGGGCCATAGGCCTCTTCCCGAAAGAAGGTATAGGCGTAATCACCACGCCAGTCCACGACTTATTGGCGATTTCAAACTGAGTAATCCACAGTTGTATGTTTTCTCACATATAGTAGTACTATGAGAACATTTCTCAGGTTTAGGTTTCCTTACGATGTTTTCTTTCACCGTCAACTGGTAGTGTTACCAATTTAAATTAGTAAATGTACGTGAATTTTGAAAAAATAGTTGTAGTCACGACGGGGTTCGAACCTGCAGACATTGAAATGATATTACACCGGCCATATCAGTAGATCACCCCTACTTAAAAAATAATTATCTTATTTAGATAAAACATTAATGATGCAATTATAAATATGATTGAAAAACGATTGTGCAAGTGGCCCTTAGAACTGTAATGTAACATTTTAAAAGATTTATAATTATAAATTGTACAAATATACTGGATTAAAAACTGTAAATTAATTTTAAGTAGATTTACAATAGTTTTTTTTTAATGAAGCCGATATATATCGATATATCGAAATATCGATATTTATTTTTGATATATCGAAGCCCGATATTGATATTTTTATAAATATCGATATATCGAAAATCCGATATTTTTAAAAATATCAACAGCCCTAATTCCAAGCGCTCGTTTCCAATGTTAAACACATAAAATTAAAAATACTTATATAAATGTCCAGTCCACATACGATGTGAGCCCTTGAGTGCGCTGCTCGCGCGATACAGTGACACACCCATACATCACTGCAACAACATTACACACATCACCTCCACACACGTGCACGCTCACACGCTTACACATAAAGTGGATGGGTTTTTCTTTTTTTTTCCCGTATCGAACTGTAATAGTTTAGAATCTTTTCCGATACAAAATACACATAGGAGTTGTTGAGATATGTATGCTTGGTACACATATATGTTTCAGCAACACTTATATGTATGAATAGTTTAGCTTTAACTTAGGTTAGCTTTGATAGGTCGCGAATTGCATAAACAGGCAACGGCCAAGCCGAGGTGTGCCGTGCACCCTTGAGCTGGTTGCCAAACAAAAATTCGGCTGAGTGCCTTAAGCGCTCGCCTTAGTAGTCCGGTGAAGCTGTTAAGACCTTGCTAGGTCAATAGCGTAGTCAGTTCGAGAAAAAAAAAATACGTTGTGGTATGTTTATTTTCTAAGGACAAGCCGTAATACCTATACATCTTTTACATATTATAAAAAAGTAATGCCTGTGTTTCAGGCTAGGCCTAGTACAGTACTAGCAAATTCAAAACAAATAATTTTTCATCTGTAAAATAGCAAGTAATAAATGTCAAATGTAAATACCTATTATAGGTGGTTTGTTTGAGAAGCTGTTTTGCTAATATACTATAATATATTAAGTACTAATATTTTGATGTAGTTAGGCATTTTTTTTACATCGAAGGAGGCAAACGAACAGGTAGGTCTCTTGATGTTAAGTGATCACCACCGTCCATAGACACTAGCAACACCAGGGCAGTCGCAAGTGCCTTTCCAGCCTGTGTATGGGAGGAAGGAAGAGAAGGGAAAAGGAGGTGAGCGTCCGGCGCTCTCACTGACCGAACGAAACGCAACAATGCAAGCAGTGTTACTTCACGTCGGTTTTCTGTGAGACTTACTACCGGTACTACCCCGGGCGAGCGGACCTATTCATGCTGAAACCAGTAATAGCTTCAGCATGGCTCTACCAGCTACCAAGCGTGGCTCGACCACCTACTTTAATATAAATGTAAAAATTTATCACATATCATTTCAATAAATAACGAACAAGAATGGTAATAAGAACATAGTTGTACAGAAATATTACGTGCCTTTGACTTTGATGAAGTGTATATTAAAACACCATTTAATACATCTGATTCGCTTAGACATTTATGGAGGTTCCTTTGTATAAATACCCGGAACAAATCCAGGCGAAAAGTTTACACATACCTACGGTCAGTATGGTGTTTGGTTATAATTATGATGTAGGTGTGGTTACGTCGATTCTCGGTAACAATACTTATACATAATGCACTCTTTGTTCTCAGAACATGTCTGTTTATGTCTTACGAGAAATAGTAACCTACCTACAACGTGGTCCACATTAGATTACAATGAAAAAACTTAATATCAACGAAACAATGCGCGCCCACTGGTTTTGAACCATAGCCATCATAAAAGCTTCTTTCACGTAGATACAATTAGGCGTACCAAATTTGATTTGATACCAATTTTGATGCAAACGACAAATCTACCTTAGTATACCTACTAATCTACCTATCAACATCCATCTATTATACACACAGATCAAAGATAAAATTGTTAAAATAAGACGAGATTATGATAAAAACAATATTACGAACATATTCTGTTAAAAAGGTAATGTTTGTAATTAGTTTGGTGCAAGTCATCAATGGAATTATTAATGCCGAACTGTAAAATACCATAGCAAGCCTCATCACCCCCCGAGTACTAATATAATTTAACGACTAAAATGGTACATGGTATAATGTGGATGTGAGTAAAGTGCGGACACGCCGTCGCGTTTCTATCAAATAAAATTGATCTGTACTAGATATAACTAAGTTCAAAAGAAGTGTTTACTGTTAAACGGTTTATGAATACCAATAGCAACTGTGAGTAACAATAATTATACAAATAATAGTGATTAAATGAACTAAATTTAGTTGAAAACAAATCATTACACTTGGAAAGTTTTAGTACTACCCCGGTTGGAATACAACAGAAGAGTACAAAACGTCGTGTAAATACGCGTAAGCGCCACAATATACACGGCGCTTAAGACCTTTTTCACTCTTATATTGTATCTTGATTTCATAGGAATACTTGGAAATTAAAACTGCTGTTTTTTATAGCTGTTTTAACGATTATTCAATGAAAAAATCAACCAGACTCTCATAAGTAATAACAATGTCAAAAATAAATAAAACCAGAAAGCAAGTACTACAATCTCCGCCTAGTCCAAGCAAGTCACCTGTAACCCTAAATGATGTTCGTAGCATTGTGAAGGAGGTTATTCAAGAAGAAATAGAATCACTTATAGATAAAATAAAGACGAACGGTAACTTATTGAACAACGAATTGAAGCTAGTACGAGAAGAAATAGCAGAAATAAGAGAATCAGTTGCGTTCATGAGTAATCAGCATGAAGAAATTTTGAAAGATAACAAAAAATTTAAAAAAGAAGTAAATGATTTGCTGAGTCAAAATAAAAATCTAAAAGACACTATTAAGGATATAAACTCACGTATGATTAATTTGGAGCAAAATGCCAGGTCTAATAATATTGAAATTCAATGCGTGCCTCAAAAGAAGAACGAAAATTTATTTGATATTGTAACTGAGCTGGGTAAAGTAATAAAATGTGACATCAAAGAAGAAAATATCTCACATTGTGTTCGTACGCCAAAGTTCAACAGTGATAGCACTCGACCAAAGTCAATAGTTGTTCAATTCGCTACTGCCAAGCAACGCGATCGCTACTTAGCAGCAGCGATAAATTTTAATAGGCTTAAACCCTTAAAGGAAAAATTAAATACCTCCCATATCAATCTAGGCGGCGACTCACCAATATTCATTACTGAGCACCTGTGTCCAGCTAACAAAGCCTTGCATGCTGCTGCGCGGTTAAAAGCAAAAGAAAAAGGATTTAAGTATGTTTGGATCAGGAGTGGCCGAATTCACATGAGAAAAAATGATGACTCTGAACATAAAATCATCAAAGACATGGATTCACTCAGCAAAATAGTTTAAACTTAGTTATAGTTCTTAGTCATACACAAACAAAAATTCTGTACCTTACGAATTTATTATCAAAATACTCGTGGTCTCCGTACGAAAACGGAAGAATTTTATCTAAATTTAGTTACTAGCAATTATGATATTATCGCATTAACTGAAACCTGGTTAAATGACAACATAGTAGATAGTGAGCTTTTTGATCATAGATACAACATATTTAGACGTGACAGATCCTTGAAACAAACAAAAAAACGGAATGGTGGGGGTGTACTGATTGCGATTTCTAAAAAATATAATGCTGTAAGAATGTCTTCTTGGGAAAGTGATTGTGAGGATATGTGGGTATTAATAGAAACAAATTTAAAATCCAACTTTAAGTTTTTAATATGCATTGTCTATTTACCACCACCAGTCCAGTTAATAACATTAAAACATTATATAAACAATTGTAATTCAGTCTCAGAAAAACATAACTATTCATCATTAATATTAGGCGATTTAAACTTAGGTTTAATAAACTGGAACAGAATCAATGACTCAACAAATTGTTTTAGTCATTCAAATGTTAATCAATGTCTAATTGATTTTACCAACATCAACAATCTCAAGCAGTGTAATTCTATTGTTAACAATTACGGCAAAATTTTAGATTTAGTATTAACTGATTTACCGTCTTGTGTTGTAACAGAAGCAACTAACACTTTGAGCAAAATAGATTTACACCATCCTCCACTCGATATATTCCTTCATATGCATTGTGATCCTACACTAATTTATAATAACATAAGAAGAAAAAATTTTTATAAAGCCGATTATGAGGCAATCCATAAAAACTTAGAAAATGTTCCCTGGAATACGTTTTTTTCGGAAACAAATAGTGCAGAGCATATGTTGTCTATATTCTATACTAAACTACAAGAAGTAATTAAAGAACATGTGCCATTAACTAAAGTAAAAAATAACAAACAACCGCCCTGGTTTAACCATACGCTAAAAACACTAATACGCGAAAAGAATAAATACATACAAAGATACAACACCTATAAAAATCCCCTAGATAAAATTTCAATGCGATTGTGTACAAAGAGATGTGAGAAACTGACACGCAAATGCTTTAATACGTACATTAAACAGCTTGAGCAAAACATTAAGAAAAACCCAAAACACTTCTGGACGTATATCAAAAGTAGGCGGCACTCCAGGAGTAATTACCCTGCTTCAATTACGAACGGCTCTGCAACAGTCAACGATGGCAACGACATCTGTAACATGTTTGGCTCCTTTTTCGCATCAGTATATGACTCTCATTCCCAACCTAATATTACGAATGATGAGTTATGCAACTCCCCCTATTTTAAAACCCTATCGATGAACTTTGACAGCCTTACGAGCTTACAACTAAATATAGAGGAAGTCCATACAAAATTAAAACATTTAGACATATTCAAGGGAGCCGGTTCAGATGAAATACCACCATTATTTATTAAAAATTGTTCTGATCAATTAGTACACCCTATTACTTGCATTTTCAATAAATCTCTCGAAACAGGTATATTCCCTGTACAGTGGAAGCGCGCAAAAGTTGTACCGATTCATAAAGGGGATGCCAAAAACTTAGTAAACTCTTATAGACCGATATCCATACTTCCAATTCTAGCAAAGGTTTTTGAATCATTGATCTGTCCAGTAATACAAAACTATTTTAAAAAATACATTTCTTGTCATCAACATGGTTTTATTTCGGGAAGGTCAACAAGTACTAACATGGTACTGTTTCTCGAAGAAATAATCAACTACGTGGATATAAATAAACAAGTTGATGTAATTTATACAGATCTCGCGAAGGCTTTTGACAAAGTTTCACATCAACTACTTCTCCAAAAACTTTCAGCCTACGGTTTTGGTGGATCAATCCTCAAATGGCTAAGCTCATATCTAGAAAATCGCACATTCAATGTTGTTGTAAATGGGTATACGTCCAAGTCATTTAAAATTTCGTCAGGTATTCCGCAAGGCTCACATTTAGGTCCGGTTTTATTTAATATATTCATCAACGATCTGCCACAAAACTTAATTCATTCTACCCCATTCCTGTTCGCAGATGATCTGAAAATAGCCCGTGCAATAGAGTCACAGAATGACGCAGAATTACTACAACAGGACATAAATAACCTTACTGATTGGTGCGTCAAAAATGACATGAAGCTCAATATAAACAAATGCATACACATGATATTTACGCGTAAACATATAGTGAATTATTTTCAATATAATATGCACGGGACGATCTTAGAAACAAAAGACCTCGTACGCGATCTAGGAGTGTTATTAGACCGTAAACTTTCCTTTTTACCTCATTTGGAGAATCTAACTACAAAAGCAAGTAGAATACTGGGCTTCGTTATTCGTAATTCTAAACGATTTCAAGATCCTAAAACTAAGATTTCTATATATAATACATTAGTAAGAAGCACCTTAGAATATTGTGCAGTAGTATGGCGTCCACATTACGCAACACATACTTTGCGTTTAGAACGAATACAAAAACGGTTTGCTAGGCACTTAGCTTATTCCTTAGGTACCAAGAAAAGAGACTTTAGCTATCGTAATATATTAAAGCAATTCAAAATTGAAACCCTGGAAGAGCGTAGAAACATTCTTGATTTAGTTTTTTTGTTTAAGCTCTTCAACAATTATATAGATAGCCCTGAATTACTGAGCATGTTTGGATTTCGCATTCCTTCTAGATATCCTCGTCATACTATTAACCTTTTCTATTCTCCTTTTAGAAAAACTGTTTTAGGTAAAAATTCTCCAGTGTCCAGAATAAGTAACTTATATAATAAATACAACAACTTAGATATATTTGGTATAACATTGTCAAAATTTAAATATTTAATCAGGTATAAGAATTGCTAACATGTTAGCAATTCTTATACCTGATTAAATATTTAAATTTTGACAATGTTATACCAAATATATCTAAGTTGTTGTATTTATTATATAAGTTACTTATTCTGGACACTGGAGAATTTTTTCAGTTTATGTTATAACATGATAATGTCTTCACTTTTAATTAATGTGTACTATGCAAGTTGTGTTTACTTAAGAAATTGTACATCGTAGTTAATGATTAAAGTAATAATTTTGTGTTTAGAATAAGCCGATGTAACAATTATTGTAAACCTATTAAATAAATAAATAAATAAATAAATAAAATAATTTAGAGTTTTTTCTAATGCCTTTCGAAACTATGTTTTACAACACGACATCTCTAACACGAAATATTTATATTAATTATATAAATTTATCGTATCAAATGAACGCGCTATTCAACACCCCTTTTTTCTAAATTTTGGTCTGAGCAAACCCCAAACCTACACATAATATTGGGAAGCCCCCATTAACGAGCAACGATCTTCGGATACACCCTTAGTAGTCTTATTGGTTGTGGCCTGGTTCACTATTAAAACTCCAAGTACATAATTGTTCTAATACTGAAATAAAAATAAAAGAAAAATATCCTAAAACATGTCGCGTATATTCTATTGTATGTATAGATTGCTACAAATAAAATTGTTACAGTGATAACGATATTATTAATGTCGAAATCCTCTTTATATACTACAAGTATAAATTTCAATTTCTGAAATATGTACTATTTGAAAAAAATATGTTTAATAACTCTGTCATAATTTACTATGCTTTAGAAAATTAATATTTGTTTTTCCATCATATCCTTTTTGAAAAGATTATACAGATAATATTTATTGTTAAGTAACAATATTTGTCTATGGCAACTCAGTATCATTAAACGCTGTGAATTCCCGATATATATTTCATGAGCGCTGTGACTGATGCAACAGGGTATAAAAATAGAGCACTGTTGCCAGATTGGGATATTTCCCTTGAGAGAATGGGTAAATAAAAAGTTTAGGGTAATTTATTAAGTGAAAAATAAGTTGAAATAAATGTATTTTTACAAGAATACTTGTATGTAGAATTATACAGTCATATTGGTATCAAATCGGACATGAGGTCAGCAGTTTGGGTGTGATAACATGAGTCTTGATAAAATATTTTTTGATTATTATTACAACGAAACAGCAATGTGCAACCGGTGGGTTACAATCGTTTACAAAATTATTCAAAATTAAAGTTGCTTTTAGACTGTATAAAAAATAAGACAAATAAAAAACATTTCATTTACCACATATTTTTTCACTAATATTAATAAATAGGCACTACGTTTTATTGTTCTTTCTATAATAATTTACAATGTATTTGCTTCTCTTTCAATAAACATAGATTTTAACTTAGATAGTAGTGCTTCTCTATAGCTTCCTTCTAATGTTTTTATTCGTCCTTTCTTACCGCAATTCTAATTCACTCATAGGCACACTTTTTTCAAAAATATCACGTCATTTTATCTTTAGCGGTTTTGTTTTCAATTTATAGGCCTTATCGTTTCACCATGAACTCACCTGATATTAGATGTCATTGTGGCATGAGATTAGAAATACGCTAAGTTTATAGAATGACTTTTCTGAAGTGCAGTTGCCGGAATGCGATGTAGAAGTACTTGGTGACCGATTTTCAAGTCGCGAATGGTAACTAGCCAAAATAATAAATTGCATTAGATTTATCACGATATTTTCATTTATTGATCGCTCTGGCTTTTTTATAGTAGCACGGCAACATGACTCACTATGCCTGATGGTAAGCACAGTACAATCCAAAAACAACGGCGACCACCGAGTGACACACTTTACATCGCCGGTCGCCACTGTCATGCCGGCCTGCGAAAAGCTGGATATATACAGGCTAATCCCGAAACGCGATCCGCAGAAGCGAATCACTATGACGGGCTTTTTCACCGTATACATGATGGTTGCGACCCAGTCAGGCTGTAAAACCCTACTACCCCGCTTTCACCATTGCCCCGTTCGTTATACAGCAGGGTGCACCACGTGCAGGTGAGGTTGGCTTGGGTGTCTCAAGTCTAATAATGTATTTCGACACCCCTTACACCCCATATCCTTGATCCTTATTTCATGTCTTTAAAGAAAGAAAGAGAAATATATTTTTGGCATTTATTATATAGCCTGTATATCTAGTAACGGTACAGAATTTTAGTAAAACTGGTCAAGCTCATTTTTATTTAATTCCGAAATACAAACACGCGTGTCCCATTAATAACGATCTTCTTTTAAATATAATGTTGTATTAAACCATATGTACAAACAGACCTAAAGATTTATAAAACCTATAACTATATTAAAGGCTTCTGTCTTACATTTAGAGGGAATTGTAAAGAAGCACCTGGTAACTATTACATAGTTTGCACTCATCTGTTCTTTCGTAAGCTTCATTGGTTGTCTAGTGAGTAGTGTGAATTGTGATTAGTTTTCAAAGTTTACCGGCTTATAGTCTAGGCAAAGGGTATAATTAGTATTATAGGAACTAGGTTTTGTGAACGTAAATTGAAGTCTCTAGTACCTCCGTTCTGTACATTAGTTGGTAATTGCAAAAAGACACAGGTATGTATATATTATTATTATTTTAACAATAGTTTTCCCGATAACGATATGGTTTCCTCTACAAAAGAATATTAATTCTAGTTGTAAATATTGAAAAAGTTTTTTATTAGCGTTTGCCAGCAGCTTCGCTTGCGTTATTATAGACCACATGCCAATTTTGTACCACTGTCAATGGTATATACGAAACACCTATCGTTTGGTTTAGTAATTAAGGCGTATAAGAGTAACAAGCAAACAATTTCACATCCTTATTTATAATATTACTTAGGGAGTTATACTTTTCCCTCAGTACATGTATTTTTCCTTGTGTAACAATTTCTACAATTCAATCCCAAATTATATTTCAGTATAGTGACCGAGTTTAATAATTAGTTTTTAATTAGAATAAAGCAGAATAATTGTTTTTAAAAGTTTTTAATAGGTATATATTTATTTTATATCATAGCAGGTAAACGAACAGGCGGGTCACCTGATGTTAAATGATCACCGCCTTCCATAGACACTAGCAACACCAGGCGAGTCGCACGTGCTTCGCCAGCCTATGTTTGAAGGATGGAGGAAGGGAGAAAGGTGGGGCGAGGGGAGGGGAGGTGGGCCTCCGGCGGTCTCACTGACCGAACGAAACGCAACAATGCAAGCACTGTTCACGTCGGTTCTCTTTGAGAGGGTGGTACTACCAATGACGAGCAGACCTAATCATGCGTTAACCAGTAATAGCTTCAGCGTAACCGAACCACATACAAAATTAAAGGCCATAGGAACCTAAGGTATATAAACGCTACTTAGGGTATATGTAGGTACTAATAAGATATTAGGATCCAAAAGATTCAGATCTCTAATTTAATGGACCTTCGAGTAAAATTCAGAAAAACAATTTTTCTTACGATTGACTAATTGGGTTGGTCTCAACTTTTAATATATCTTGGAGGCTACTAATTAGCTTCATAAGATCATTGATTTTTTTTTTGCCTTTAAATTTTATTTTTATCCATGAAGCAATTTTCATATAACTATGAAACTATTTCATTTTAAACCTAATGTGTTTACCTACAACACCATAAGTATTTAAAATGGGTACACTGTAGTTAAAAAAAATAATAACCACATAATATTACGCAATTCCGTTTTTTAACTGGAATATATCTCTTTTATATCAGTCTATAATAATATGTCATATTTAAAATTACTACAATTTATAAATTTTTCTGTCAGATCTAAAAATGAACGCCATATGGAAAAGAAAGAAAATCGATATTTTTAACCGATTTCGAAAAAGGAAAGGTTACTTACTATGTTCAGTTTTATGTGTTTTTTTTAATGTATGTTAATCGATATTTACATTAAATTATAATTGAAACCGATTTTAATGATTCTTTTTTTATTTGAATTGGTTATACTCAGAGGTTGCCCCAAATAAATTTGAACAAAATATTCAACCTTTAAGGGGGTGACATAACGTGTATTTGATTTTTACCCACTTCGTCTCTACGTATTTTCGTCTACTTAGAACCGTTTTCAAGAATTTTTGGATACCAAAAATTAAACAAAATACAAAAAATTAACCGACTTCGATATGAAAAACTAATATGCACTAAAAAGCGAAAATATTGATATTTGCGCTACCTAATAGATTTCTTGTTTTTACATAAACAAGTTAGCCAGTAAGTATAAGTAGCTAGAGATAGCACTGCGGACGAAGGCGTGGTAAACAGCTAGTCTTAATTAGAGTAGCCTATGTCACCCGCTGTAATTTTAGTGCTAGTGAAATTCACGTCAAAATCGGTCCAGCCGTTTCGGAGATTATCTGGAACAAACAGACTGACCGATAAAAATGTTTAAAATTGCATTTTTGTTATCAGTAGCGTATACCTATGCTTTCATACCCAATCAGTAAAAAGTTGTTATTATGATGTGACACTTAATTTTTATTATATGTGTATAGATACCTATTAATTATTTTAACATAACGTCAATACAACTAAAGGATAAATAAATGCCCATTATTTATATAATAATATTTTGAATTTGTTTTGTATTATTTTGTTTAACTCACCGCCCTCAAGTCTCCACAACTCGGTAACAACATCAACGCATCAGAATATTGCGTCGATTTTTCCGAGCGCTATTTTAATTGTTAAATATTAAAAATTTGAAACAGACTTTTGTATTATGATTTATTAATTCATGCAAATGATTAATGCAACTTAGCAAAAGTTTTAGCGCCATCCATTGATAGTAAAAAAAAACACATTTAATTATCATATTTAATTTAAGTAAAAGCACATGAAAATGAAATAGTTCGAATTAATTATATTTCATTTCGATTAGGGTCACATCGAGTATCGAAACTTTAAATTATTCTTATCTCTTACCTACTTTATTCTCGTCATTCAAATTATAATATTTTTTGATAGAATGGACCCATTGTAATTAAACAAAAGCTAAATGTTACTCGAGTATATGTTTCATGATTTTCTTAAGGTTTTATTGTAAACGTAGTACATTACCATGCATATACAACCAAACAGACAGACAGACATCGCTAAAATTTATTGAAATGTATTTTATTACTAATTCCTCAACACTTTCAATACATTTTTTTATGATTTAATATGTTGTTATCTTTATATATAAATTTCTTCTGTACGTGTATATGTCACTGAACTCCTAAACGGCTGGAACGATTCTGATGAAATTTTATGTGCGTGTTCCAGTGGATCCGAGAATGGGTTTGATTCACAATTGGACCAGGTAGGAGGCGATGCTGTTGAATTATAGGACTTTTTTTAATTATCAAGGCAGGGCAACGTCCGCCGGGCCCGTTAGTTATTTATAAATGAAAAAAGTTTGGAGTGCTAGGTAATAGTTGCTAAGTCAATTAAATAACAATTCTAAACTTTCTGTCCAACAACACGCAGATTAAGCCCGAAACATTAGATGGGAAACCTTATGTAACTCGGCTAACTTTTTATTTATACCTTTTTTATATGAAAGTCCTAAGAAAAAAAATTTAATACTCTTAGCAATCTCAAACCATCTAATAGTCCGTGTGGTCTAAGCTAGTACAGTAGTTTAAACACGCTAAATACAGAGAGGTATTATCTGTCAGGTGCTACTCTGCCGGAATACATCTGAAGGTATATAGGTAGGTAAGGTAGGATGCGTATAGATTTTCAACTTGACGATCGTACTTAACCAGGTGGTCATAGACAAACCACACCACCATGCAAAGACTTCGTCATGATATTTTCTTACACTGAAAGCTCCAGATAATTCGCCACATTATCATCCGGGCCATCGTCCCTTTTTTGGTTAAAGATATTTAATCCATGTCAAAGTTATGAATAGGCAGTTTAATCTGGAACGGATTAATCGCGTGGATATTCTTTCAGTCTGTCACGAAAACCCAGTTTCATTTTGTCAACTAGTGCTTCTTCCTATGTGTTACAGAATAACGTATAGTCAGTCGGTCGGGGAAACAAATTAACACTCTGTAGGCCCTGTGACTATTTATCCGAGCAGAGCTTCGCCTTTCGCGACATGGAATTGCGTGTAGATCAACGGCAGCCTGCCTTTGTATCTGCCAAACTGTGGAAGTCAAAGCAATTACTATTTACTCAAATTTTCCCAAAATAATGTATCACGCAAAAATAATAATAACGATCATATTTATGTAAAATTACGTAGTCAATAACATATATTCATCTTTGTACTATTCAATTCCCTTTCTGTTGTTTCAGATACTCAGCACAATGAGAATCAAAGCGTTTAGTTATTTCGTAAAAAATGAAGCAAAACCCTACGAACTCCGAGATACTACTGTTATCATAGATGCTCATAATTATTTTTACAATCTGTATGAAGAAAAGCAATTACAGTTTTCATTTGGATGTGAGAGCAATAGATTTGCAAATGTATTAAAAGAACATCTGAACAATTTTAAAAAAGCTAATATAAAGTGCTTTTTCATATTCAAAGGTGGCAGTGAGAACTTAGAAAGATCATTCAAAAAACAAAGGACTTATACACCCGATCCAAAACGTGTCGCTAAAGAATTCGTACTACCTATATTTGCATATAATATCTGTAAGCAGGTTTTAGACGAAATGAATTTTAATTACGTGAACTGTCCCTTGGATGCTAAAGACTATTGTATTACTTATGCAAAAAGAATGTGCTGTCCTTTAATTAGCCAAGATATGGAGTACGCTTTATCAACCGTCTCATACATTCCTCATAAAGAAATGGTATTCGACATACAAACGAATTCGTTCAAATGTTTAAAATTTAATGTAGACATTATATTAAAAAAGTACAGGTTAAATGAAGATAAACTTGTGTTGCTTATTGTACTCACTGATACGAATTGTTTTCCAGAAAACTTTTTTGGTTCGTTCTTCCAACGTAACCATATTCCATCGAATCCTTACGATCGAATAACTTACTTATTCCAATGGTTATCACGTCGACCAAAAGAAGAAGCTTTGCGAAATATTTTCCAATGTGTGAACTACAATGGTCGTACTGAAGTTACACAGAAGATAAACAAAATGTCTAAACACCTTAGGCAGAAACAAAAAGGAATACCAAGTAATTTGTTCTTATATGATGATCGTACAAGAATCGTAAGAAATGATCCACAGTGGTTTGAAAAGGGAGTCATGAATAAATTCATCGCGAAACAGTACATCAATCTGTATTACTCCAATATATATATATACAAAAGAACTATTCACTCTCAAAAAAATAAAAATGAGTACCTTCTATCAACAGATATAATCATTTACGCTTACAATCTCCTAACGAATTATAGAAAAGATCAATTTTCACTAAATTATAGTACTGGTGATATTGTTACCGACGTGGACGCAAGAAAATTACCATTTTCAAAACCTGTATATGAAGCAGATACATCTGTGTTCGAAAATGGTTGGGATGAAATTAAGAATCTCGGACTATTGCAGCATTTTCTTCTTGGAACTATGAAAGGAATCGAATTGAAATATCTCGAAGAGTTACCAGACGATGCGAAACTTCTAATGATCTCTTTGACTTATTACACAGTCAAAAGTCCAAATGAAACCTTAGATGAGTTATATAGCATCTTACTGTCCTATGTAATGCTCGGTATCGTGTTTGAAGACAGAGATGATGTCAATATTACCAAAACGGATTATAAAACAGCAATTGCTGTGACTAAAAAGTACTTTGAGTCGAATGAAGCTGAAATAAAATGTATTTCCGATGGCGAATTGATTTATCCATTAACTGAATTCCAGCATTGTCTTGAAGAAATGAATTATTTAAATGCGTTGTGCGGTTATCCCTACAAACCAACTATATACAGTAAAACGTATAATGGTACGTTTGTTTACAAGGTATTGCACTCGTTAAAGACAAAGGACCTGGATAGGGAGGATTTCTTAGTAAATACTTTGGGATTACCTACAGTTGTTTATGAGTACTTGCAAAACCTTTCTGTAATTCATGAAAGGCTTATCATTTTCATCGAAGAGTAAATATTGATATTGTACGCGTTTAATATATTAATATTGCACTCTTTGAAGACGGTAAATGTCGATTGAGATTTCCTAGTAAATTAGTTGGAATTACCTACTTCTGTTTACGACCACCTGCTTAAATCGACATGAACGTCTCATGTCTTATATAAAAAAATAAAATCATACGTATTATTATATCGCAAGTTGTGTTTTGATATGTTATTCATTTTTAGAATGCCAGAAAATCTGGTGTATGCTAGAATTACTGAAATGACATGTGTTTTAATAAAAAAAATTATTGAATACCAAATTAGTAAAGGTTATCTAATTTATATTTACTCAGGTGTTGGTCCAGTAATCGACATTCGCCAATACTAAGTGGTATAAAGTTTTTTCTTCTCGTTTTATTATATATTATCTGTATTTGTTTATGATTTTGTAAACGTAAGAAGCGTAACTTATAAATAATGCCATAGACTCTCCTATGACAAAATTAGATATAATTTCTAAATGATTATTAACACTAAAACAAGTCAATAGCTACTGAAAAAATAAATAAAGAAAGAACGTCGACTTAGAAACAGAAGAAGAAGATACTGAACTCTTGTGTATTCACCTAATTTTATATAGATTCATCATCTTCTTACCCTTATCCCACCTAAGTAGGGTCGGCACAACATGTTTTCCTTTTCCACGCTCGCCTATCAGATGTCATCTCAGTCATCACGCCTTATACACACACATCATTTTTCACACAATCCATCCATCCTCTTCTCGGTCTTTCTCTACTCTTATATCCATCGACCGTCTTACTCAAAGACGTATACTTATATACTCTACTTTTATATAGATTATCATTGTTTAATATAATTTTATTTTAATTTAGTTTTAAGTACACTTTTGATTTTGTGTTTTCATTTACATTGTAGTTGATCATTAATAGTAGGTACGTAGAAGGCAACGATTCTTCAGATTGCTACTGTTTGTAAACAATGGCGGATTAAAGAATTTAAAGTACTCTTAAATCTTAGTAATTATTTGCTTTTTTAATTCGAGCCATCCCCTTTATGAGGTATTTACGTCGTAAACTATTGACCATTAACTGCAGATTAATCCGTCACTGTACATAGATCTGCAGTCAGTAATTAATGAGTCTTTTGCTCTTTTTAATTCTTCTATATTGTTTTTTAATAGAGCACTTCTATAATCATCGCATATATATATATTAATGTGCTTATTCTACGCCATAGGTATTAATTAGTATTTAATTTTCGATTTTTTGTAATACTCTGTAACATAATTAACATTCCAAATTGTTTTATCTATTTATCATTAGCTGTTAAATATAAAGATAACGACAAACGGTCAAATAAAGATGACAAATATACCAAACTGATTTATCTTGTTTTTTTTTTAAATTTACATAAACATTAGTAGCGCAAGAAATAAAATAGTTCGGTACAGCTAAAAATACTCAAATACATAGGTACGTAATCTTAAAGTCTTTGTTTTAGTGGCGTAGTATAGCCAAGCTTTCAGATTGTTGATCTATCAAATATGTTTCAGTTAAACTTCTTATGATAATGAGAACACATGCCGATACCACATTTCGGCACTCTGTGAGAAAACAAATTAATAATTATCTAACTATTTCACACACAGTGATCCTTTTGAAACAATAATGTAAATCATGAGTAGATACATAAAGGTGTAGATAGGATTATCTATATTATATTAAAACTGTAGCAAGGCCAAATATGTACGTTAAATATTTTTTGAAAATTATAATCGGGGTAGACTTAGTTATCGATATAGAAGCCAAAAAATAATCTTTTTACAATTTTTGTCTGTCTGTCTTTCTGTCCCTGTGAACACGCATCACTGAAAGTACTGAACCGATTTTAACGAAACTTGACACAGTAATAACTAATATTAAAAGGTTACATCTAGGATACATTTTGTCCCATAAAACGCAAGGAGTTCTCCAGGATAACGAAAGAAAAGAACTAGTTAATGTAATTAGACTTTTTTGTGACACTTTAGTACAAGAGCCAGCAACGTTGGAAGAATGGGAATTTTAGAAAAGCTGGTTCTTAAATATGAAGATATATTATGCCCTTCCAAACAGGACTCAGGATACCTGGTAGCCGGTTAACGTTGTGTTTTTTAATGTGCACCACACCTTAACAGGTCAAAATCTAGATTTATAAATAATTTTAGGAACATTTTTTTTTTTCAGTAACTTTATACAAGTCTTTCTCGAAGTGGGCGATAACGCCCCCTTGGGGGCGTTTGAAACCTAGAGGGGGGCGTTAAGGGGCCCAGAAAAAATGGGACGCGTTGATGTGGGTTAGGGGGATGTATAATTTGTAATTTCATTTATTTTATATAGTATTTTAAATTTCACTAAAATTAAAACCCACCTACTACACAATAACGAATAATTAGTTTATATTTCTACCCTGTATGGTGTTATAAAAACTTAAAATACTTAACAAAGATTTCGTAGGATAGCCCGCACACCGTACGCAATCAAGTTGTAACAAGTTTCTGCGGATCCGGTAGAAATCGGCTGGTTCATCGATGCTTGCTCAGTACGATTGAGCGTCGAAAAATTTTAGAAATGTTAACGTGAGGCATGGCCTAAAAAAGGTTGGGAAACACTGTTTTATAGCCTTCCTCGATAAATAATGAAACAATTTTCAAATCGAACCAGTAGTTTCTGAGATTTCCACGTTCAACCAAACAAAGAAACCCTTCAGCTTTATAATAATATTATAGATTACTACTCTTCTCTCGTACTTAACTCGAGCCGTCATTCAAATTACAATAACGTTTGATAGATTGAACCGATTTTAATGAAACAAAAACGAAGTTACTCTCCAAGATATGCTTTATGATTTTCTACGTGAGGTTTTATTGAGAACCCAGTACTTTAGCAGTGATGCGTGTTCATACAAAGAGACAGATAGATAGACCGACAAAAATTTCTAAAAATGATTGAAATTTATTTTATTACTTATTCTTACCAGCAACAAGTTTTTTCACGAAAATCGAAAAAGAATAGACCCGTTAGATTTACATAATGTAAAAGAATTACAATCTTATTTATAATTACATTCTTATTATTTACAGTACTAGGTGTTAACCGTGGTTCCGCTCGCGTTTTTTTAATGTAATAAATAAATTCAAAATTATTAGTAGATGTGTAAATTATAAATGTGTGTGTGTGTGGCAAATGGGCCCCGGGTTAGCGTGTGTTCTGTCGGAGGTTAGTCCTTCAGCGCTGATTTTTACTCGGGACCCAGAGTGTTATGTGCACACCAAGTGATGGCGTGTATATTAAATGTTATGTAGTGTTTCGTGTAGTGACATAATATAAATTTGGAAAAAAAAGTAATAGAAGTTTAACATGAAATATGAGATAATAAGTAGGTACATATATATCAATAATAGCGAACAATGAATATATAAATACAGACACATATATATATATACATACATATAAATAAAAATAGAAAGTCGTAGAATCACAGGCAAAGTTATTTGCATTGAAAGTAGAAAAGTTTTAAACTTTGAGCTGAAAACAAATAAGGATATAGAATTACGGATGGGTGGGGGAATATTGTTCCAGCATTTTGTGGTCTGGTATCTGTAGCTACCTCGAAAGTCAATGGTTTTGTGCTTAGAAACTCTTAGACAGCTTAAGTTAGTACGATTCCCGACTCTCCTTTGTTGACCTAACCACTCAAGTTTGTTGTACAGGTATGTCGGATGTTCAGATTTTACAACTCCGAAGAGTAGTTTAGAGAAGAATAACTTATAACGTGCCTCCATTTTTAAAATATGTGCGTCATTTAGATATGGTGTTACGTGAGCACGCGGTGAGATACGATAGCAGTAGGGGGCGCATGCATTTTGGATTCGTTGAAGAAGTTTTTTAGTTCTACTCTATAGACGAGGGCTATTAACTGAGATACAATAATTGAGCTAGGAGAATATTAAGGTGTTCGCTTAAACTAATACGGATTTCGGTTTTTAAGAAATAAAACTTTGAGTCTAAAAAAACAGCTACGAGTAATTTCAAGTACATGAGACTTAAAATTAAGTCGCTCGTCAAGAAGAATACCAAGACTTCTGGCTTCCCGTACACGTTCAACTATTTCATCATTCACAACTATGATAGGATTCTTGGAACATATACGCTGAATCTGTTTCTTAGAACCAAATACGCCGTATTTCGACTTTGAAGGATTAAATACAAGTGAGTTTTCAGTTGACCACCTGGTAAATCCTACTTAAATCATCATTTAATTTTTGAACTCGTTTTCAACTCATCAATCTTTGAAGTCATTGTCGATTGTACTCCTATCTGGAAACCTTCACAAAGTGTTGTTGCAACATTTGATGGACAGATACTCCCTAAACAAATATTTATGTACTTTAATGCTTTACAAGTTGAATGATATACTTATCCTACTATTCAATGTTATAACTGTTGTCAATATGGTCATACAAAATTACAATGTCGCTCTAAACCAAGGTGCTATAAGTGTGGAAAGGAACATACAGGTGAGTCCTGTAATATAGATGAAGATTATACCAACTGTTGTATTTGCGGAGGAAGTAATTTGGCAACCAACAAGTAATGTGCAGAGTACAATAGACAGAAACAAATTAAATTTACAATGACTCAAAACTGTATATCTTATCCAGAAGCATCAAAAATGCATCATCCTGTTTCCCGTCCGTATTCTGATGTTCTTGTTTCAAATGTGCCTAGATTTGTTAGTTCTGAATCTGATAAAAATACTACTCCATTGTCATATTAAAAAAAAACAGTCTATCGAGAACCTCGCAGAACTCCCAAAGTCAATAATGGTGATAACCAAGTAGAGCATAGAGAACTTATTAAAGATTACAACACAACTTTTTCACAAAATGGATGTGCTTTAAAAAATACAAATGAACATGATCAACTTTCTATAGGTAGAATTATTATAGCTCTTATTAAATTTTTATCTCAGTCTGAAATAATACTGACCAACGAAGTTACTTCACTTTTGCCTTACTTAAATTTACTCAATAATGGATCATCTGATAATTCAATGGAATCTCGATGCCTCACTAACAAGAAAAGTGATTTGATTTTTTTGCTAAACAAATATAAACCGATTTTAGCTTCTTTATCCAACACTTGGTGGTTTCTCTTGTGTAAGAGATGACCGGCAGGATGGCTATGGATGAGCAGCTATTCTGGTTAGGAATTCAATTTCGTACTCTGTTATTTCTCTTTCCCATTTTGATAACTTTTCCATAGTAGCTATCCAATTAATCAGCATCTGTTTTGTTTCTTTGTACTTTCCACACCCTTCATCCTCTGCTCTCTCTGAGATTAATAATATACTTTCTTCTCTTCCGAAACCAATATTGGTAATGGGAGACTTTAATTGCCATCATCAATCATGGGGTATTTCATATACAACCAGTTATGGCGATAGATTGTTAGATATTCTTAATCATCAAAACTTATGTATATTAAACACAGGATCACCAACTCGACGTTCTAATCCTTCTGATAATGTTAGTGCAATTGATATTTCTATTTGTAGCTCTAATTTAGCATGTTCGACTACATGGTGTAATGGTGTACTCTTCCATACATTTATGGAAATGACCATTTTCCTATCCTTATATCCTTAAGTAGTTTTAAATGTAAGAAAACTATTCATAAGCAGGCATAGGTTACATAAGGAAAATTGGAGTACATTTAAGACAGCTGTAGAAAAAGAAATTTCTTCATTGCTAAAATGTTTCAAAGTATAGGTTTGTATGCAGAAGCTTTTTCCAAACTTAATTAATACTGCAGATGTTATAATTATTAAGTATAGATAGATTTTTTTTTCGAACTGACTACGCTATTGACCAAGCAAGGTCTTAACAGCTTCACCGGACTAAAGTATAGATAGATGAACACGGAGTATATTGGGATAACGGAAATAAATTATAAAGTTACTTGCCGTTATTCAATCATAATTAATATTTTAAGTTTTCATATTATTTCATATTATTTTGGACAAAAAGTATATAAATACTGTTAATTACGAATATTAATAGAAACTATTTTAAACTTTATATTTAACTTTTTGTAATAACACGGTATAGGGTTTTAGAGTTTGACCAATCTCACGTGTTAAAGTCTAAGATGTACTAAGATGGTAAACATGTTAAACCTAGAGGAGGCCAGGTTCTCAAGCACAGCTGCCGGAACACGCTAACAGATGCTTGACGACAGATTTGCAACTTGGAAGTGGTAGCTAGCCAGGCGGTCTTAGTAAAAGTCCTACCACCAGGTTATGCTTTCATCCCGACGTTTCCCTTCACCTAAAGCTTCAACTCAGTTGCTAGGATTAACTACAATATCGTGCTATTCAGCACCCCCTAACTATAAATTGCTTTTTTTTCGTTTTTTTCTTTTTCTTCGAACTGACTACGCTATTGATCAAACAAGGTCTTAACAGCTTCACCGGACTACAACCTATAAATTGCTGTCTAGGCAAACGCCAAACTTACACATTTTAGGGCAGCGTGTTACAATATTCGGATACACCCTTATACGAGTCTAATTGGATCTGGCCTCGTTAAGTATTAAAACTCCGAGTAGGTAAATAATAGATCATAATATACGAAAATATAAGAAAAACTATCCTAATGCATATCTCGGAGATCCTAAAGTACGTAAAACTTGCTACAAATAAAATTGTTACGAGTTATGATAATGGTCTTAAGAACTATTATCTAGCAAAATTATTTCGTATATGCTACAAGTATGAGCTTCAATTTTTCAAATTATTTACTAAATGAAAAATTAATATTGAAATAATTAATAAAAACGTCATTTTATATTCATATTTAGAAAATAAATAGATTTTTTTATTTACTTCAAACTATTAAGCAGATAATATTTGTTACGTACAATATTTGACTATGGCAACTCAGTGACATCAAACCTGTGAATTCCCAATATATATTTCATGAGCACCTTGGCTGATGCAACAAGGTATAAAAATAGAGCACTGTTGCCATATTAGGATATTTCCCTAGAGAGTATGGGGAAATAAAAAGTTTGGAGTAATTTATGAAGCGAAAAATAAGTTAGAATATATTTATTTTTGGGATGTGAGATGATGAGTTTTGATAATATGCTTCTTGATTATTACAATAATAAAAATGGAAAATAGAACATCTTAAAAAAACTCTAAAGAAAGAAGATTTTGCAACAAACTTCTCTTACAAAAAAACGGTGAATCACTGATCACCTAAATTTATACTAAATGGATGCGGGACCAGTGGAATGTACCTTTTTTAACCGACTTCAAAAAAAGGAGGAGGCTATCAATTCGTCTGTATTTTTTTTTTTTTATGTTTGTTATCTCATAACTTTGGACTGGGTGAACCGATTTTGATTATTTTTTTTTTATTTGAAAGCTGGTGCTTCCCATGTGGTCCCATTTCAATTTGGTCCAGTTCCAACACGTGCATCCAGTGCAAAACCGTATAAGTTTTAAATTTGCATTAAGTATGTACACGACAAATAGACGAATAACTCAATATCACGCTAACCGATTTCGATGATTCATTTTTTATTGGAAAGGATGTACTTCAAGGGTAGTTTGATGAGAGTTTGGTTAGGTTCTGATTATGGGATCCGTGACAAAGTAAGTAAACTTTCAAGAAACGAGCCTACTCCTTTCTTAAGGGCCGGCAACGCATCTGTGTTTCCTCTCGTGTCGCAATTGTCCATGGGCGGCCGTGATCACTTACCATCAGGTGACCCGTATGTTCGTTTGCCACCAATATTATAAAAAAAACTCTTCAATTCTTAGGAGCCTATTGTGCTTATGTTCGTTGCTGTGTTGCAACATGACGCAAGCATTGTAATTACATTATTTAAGGTGTATTATATGTGAAGCGATGGTAGCCGAGTTGGTGGTAGAAACTATCGCGGATTATTGATAAGGTTGTGTTCGTACCAAACGTTACTTATTGTACAACCAATTGAAACCATATCGCATACCATACCGATAGATACCATACCGCAAAAATGCGCATATTTTAATATACTTAAGGCGGAACGGAGTTCGCGGGCACTGCTAGTAAAATATATTTATGTACACTAAAAATGGAAAAATAAAGTAAATTTTCAAAAAAAAGTATTAACCGACTTCAATATCAATCAAAAACCCATAAGGCACTAAAAAGCGGAAAATAAATAGTTTATCAAAAATAAAACATATGAATATGTGTGCTACCTAGAGATGTATTGGAAGTCGGTGCCAACCAAACCGAAAATCATATCATCTACAGGTACAAAGTTTAAGTCCACTCTCGCGTCTCTGTAATACAAAAATTTTGGTTGGTACCGACTTCCAGTACATCTCTAGGTAGCACACATATTCATATGTTTTATTTTTGATAAACTATTTATTTTCCGCTTTTTAGTGCCTTATGGGTTTTTAATTGATATTGAAGTCGGTTAATACTTTTTTTTCAAAATTTACTTTATTTTATATCATAGGATGCAAACGAACAGATGGGTCACCTGATGTTAAGTGATCACCACCGTCCATAGACACTTGCAACACCAGAGGAGTCGCAAGTGCGTTGCCTGCCTGTGTTTGGGGGGCAGGGGATGGAGGAGAGGGAGCGGGGACGGGGAAGGGAAATGGGCCTCCGGCGCTCTCACTGACCGAACGAAACGCAACAATGCAAGCACTGTTAAAAACGTCTTTGATACAGACTATATTAACATAATTACTATAAAAACAGAACTACTTTCGAGCATTTATAAACTTGAGGTCTTGTCACTGCTATCAATATGGCGTTAAAACAAACAGATGTTACTGTCGATTAATAATTCAAGTAACCTTCTAAAAAACTAATTGACATATTTGAAACAAGACCACTTTCGGTTTAGGTATCTACCTTTTTTTTTCCGCAAAAAACACTGAGCTTTCCCAAAGCTCACACTTTCAATTTATTTCTTACCCAAAAATCTGATCAAATGCGTTAAAATACCGCCCAACACAAAGTGAGCTAGCTTTCTTTATACTAGTTGTTTTTCATTAATAAAAAAAAAAATTAATAAAAAAAAAATTCCAATCGGGCTTATTTCCCAGAATACCATTCTGGAAAATTTTAAGGGATTAAAACGGAGTTTGAAAATTGAAAAGCAAAAACGTGAATGCGGTAATTGGTTATATTTGGAAGTCGCGACAAAGTTTGTTGTTGAGTAAAAAATATGTTATGGACATGATTCAGTAATAGTTTGTCACGTAACTTCTAAAATCCAATTGACATAAGACATAAATGGCCTTGGTAATATTAGTAATTGTAAATGTGTTTCTTTGTTAAGCTTTCACGCCTTATCTACTCAACGGATTATCATAAAATTTCGCATATACATTGTTAGGGGTACAGTAAAGGACATAGAAGACTAAGGCTACCTTTCATAAAAAAAATGAAGTGTTCCCGAGAGTTATGTCAAATCTACAATAACGTAAGGTAAACAGCAAACAAGAGTAAAATAATTCGATTCATTAGTGCTGATTCGCAGATAATAAACATAATAATATAATCATAAATAAAAATGAAATAGTTTTCTCAAACAATTGTAATTTAATATTATATGATCCATTTCGCAAATACCTGGCTATACATATCATCCATTCCGCTAATACCTGGCTATACAAGTCGTCAATAATACTTTTAAATCTCTTAAAAAGGGAAGTAAATTCTTATTCTTTGTTAACCTATTTTAATGATATTTCATATACATAATGGCTATAGCTGTGACTTCGTCTGCGTCGTTCATTATCTCAATTGTTGTTATATCTCATAGGAATTAGGCATAATTTTCGTCGAAATGAAATTCTCAGGCAGCTTTACTTTTTATGACAATTTCAACAATTATCGTTATATTTCAAACAATTTCCAAAAAAAACTTAACAAATTATATACCTAAACCTTCCTCATGAATCACTGTATCTATTAATGAAAAGCCGCTCAATAGTTTCCGAGTTTATCACGAACAGACAGACGCGGCGGAGGATTTTGTTTTATAGTGATAGCACGTACAAAAAGCTGTAATAGTCTGAAGTGAACTGCGTTATCGATAATGAAAACGAAAAAAAGATTACGTTTTACCTAGACTTTACAGATCATAAAAATTATCAGCAATATTTTTTGAAATTATAGACAGAAAAAATAACTACACGAAAATAATTACAATGTACAATACGCGGAATTGTACGTAAAATTATAATAACATTGGTGGCAACTCAGTACATGCAACGCTGTGAATTCCCGAAATAATTCTCTAGGGTGTTGCGCTTGTATATAAAATCCATACAACATTGAATGAACTTCAGTCTTCAGTCGAGACGATCTACAGTTCTGTTAGTTCTAACAGTTTTCATACCAGAATTTATTGTGTACTATTTTAAAGTTACGTCTTTCTTCTGCGAATTAGTTCAGGACTACAAAGGAATAGAAAGGTATGTTGTTACATTTATAATACGATATGGTTCATCGCGCGGACGGACGCACTTTAACAATTATCTATCTATACATATAATAAGAATGTAAATCTAAAGCGTCTTTACTTTTTTCATTTTCGTGAAAAAAAATTGTTGCATAATAAGTAACAGAATACATTTCAATCATTTTTGAAAATTTCTGTCCGTCTGTATGAACATTTTTGTACGTCTTTGTTTTATTAAAATCGGTCCACTCTATCAAAATTTATGATAATTTGAATGACTGCTCGAGGTAAGTACGAGACCTAGAATTATGAAACCGCTTTTAACTCCGCGCGTGTTTGTTACTTTATGGTCCGAGAGAAGAGTAGCAATCTATACTAATATTATAAAGCTTATTTGTTTGGTTGAACGCGCTATTCCACGCGGGCGAAGTCGCGGGCAGAAACTAGTGTATAATAGTAATGTATAATAGTCTATAAGTTTAACTATCCACCGACATTTACATCCTACGCATAACGATAAAACAAAGCGGATTAACCCGACTTAGTGCAATATTTCATTCGAGATTATGATATTTTTATGTATCTATATCATAAGTTGCATATCGTATGATCGCTATTTCACCTCATGTTACCTGACAACGACTTTCAACTGGACCATTGTTAACCAGGCGGGCAATTTAAGTTACTAAATTCCTTTCCACCGTGCTGTAGTTTCAACACTAAATTTCCTTCATCGAAAACTATTTACATGACAATATATCGATCGACAACGCGTCCGAACGTTATACCACTGAGTCATTATTGCACAATATAAGGACACTGTTACTAGCGCCCGCCAATTCATCTGGATTTGTATATTTCCGAATGATCTGCCTGTAACTCTAATGATTTAAAGAGCACACACCTAAACAGCTCTCATACGACAACATTAACTTACTCTTACGACTTACATTTAGGCCAATTTAAACAAAATATATTTATAAATTGTAGTGGATATATGTGTTACACTAATGTATACGTTATATTGCTGTAAAGTTGCATCATAATCTTTTCAATAGTGTTTGTGTTTTTGTGTACCTACAAACATTCATCCATTGTAACAAACTCTCGTTCATATTATTAATAGGAGGTGATAAAGCAAGCGACTCCAGCTATTTATAATATAGCGTATATATAACGTCTTTATATGTTCCTCTAGAAGCGTAATTTCAAACTGAAAAACTAGTTTACCGACCAACAACCAATTGTCTAAACTTCAAAGTTCTACCAGTCGCGAATACGCACACTTCGTGAGTAAAGTGGCACCTATTTTTAGTCACATTTGTCTCCTGATAATACATCGCCCCCGGTCCTGAACTCTGTGAGTGCGAAAACGTTATGAGTACATAAAAGACTACGCTAAACATAAGGTTTCACCCATTTAAAAATAAGATAGGTGTGGCAGCTCTGGGATTCTTTTTTTATGTTATAAGAGACAAACGAACAGTTCGGTCACCTGATGTTAAGTGATCACCACCGTCCATAGACACTAACAATACCAAGGGAGTCGCAAGTGAGTTGCCACCCTTTGGGGGAAGGGGAGGGAGAGGAGAGAGGAGGGGAGATTGGTTTCCGGGGCTCTCACTGATCGAACGAAACGCAACAATGCAAGCACTGTTACTTCACGTCCCGTTTTCTATGAGAAGGTGGTACTACCCCGAGCGACCCGATCCATTCATGCTGAAACCAGTAATAGTTTCAGCGTGGCTCTACCACCTATATAATCTTGAGGTATTAATTTAAATGTATTTTTATTTATTAGCGCAGATGTTATTTTTCATATTAATAGTATTCTTATACCAATATTGTGGACATCGTTCCTGTGTAGAGATCATAATACTGTATAACTGTAGATAAGACCAAATGGAATAGCGCGTATTTCCTCGGTTTCCTGTAACACATTTCCGTCCCTTTACTAAAATCACTCCTACAAATAATAATCAGCAACAGAGAGTAAATACTTAGGTTTATTAGAGTACTAGCTGTGCCCGCGACTCCGTCCGCGTGAAACGTAATTAAAAAAAAAGTGACTAATAAAATCTTCTGAATGTATGAAGTCCATTTACTTATCTACCTTTCTCTCGTACTTAAGTCGTGTATATAAGATAGAGTGGGCAGATTTTAGTAAAACAAAGACTAAGTTGTTCTCGAGGATATGCTTTATGATTTTATAGGTGAGGTTTTATCGTGAACCCAGTAGTTAGCAGTGATGCGTGTTCATACAGACAGACAGATATTTCTAAAAATGATTGAAATTTATTTTTTATTTTATTACTTATTAAATTAACATTCTTATTATATGTATAGAGATTATTTAAATAATATAGACTATTTAGATAAGATTGGCCACCTCTCTTATTATATTGTTTTTGCAAATAACAATGTTTGTAACAAATGTATTATAGGTCAATTTTAGTAAAGCAAAATTAACGAGTCTATTTTATTCTATACTATACATGTCAGAGTATATATGTAGAGCCTGTAGAGAGCCGAGAGCACACGGATGGCATTATCTAGATAATATAGATTATTTAGATAAGATTGGCCACCTCTCTTATTATATTGTTTTTGCAAATAACAATGTTTGTAACAAATGTATTATAGGTCAATTTTAGTAAAGCAAAATTAACGAGTCTATTTTATTCTATACTATACATGTCAGAGTATATATGTAGAGCCTGTAGAGAGCCGAGAGCACACGAATGGCATTATCCTCCATTTGTATGTATTTTCACAACAAGACAGACACTGAAATGAAACGACGACTTTTTCGATTCTTTTTCTTTTAATGTTTTTACAATAATCTCAGAGACAACGCCCTCGGAGACAATAATTATCACTTAGCGACAATAACGATAGATCTCACGATCTCACAAACAATAATGAACCTTGTACAACCTCTAATAAGCATTTATAAAGGGATCGCCTACCTTCACCTACCGACAACCCAAGTGAAGGAAGTCTTAGTTAAACGAAGAACTTAATCTGTGTTGTTGTACATAGTTACACTTTATGTTCGCTAATAATTCTAATTATAAATAAATAACTATTTTAACACCATACATTGAATAATTACGTTGTCATTAATTATCTCCAAATAATACACCGTTGTAACAACCGAAGTACTTTAGAAATCCTTATTTGATATAAAACTCATTTTAGATCGACAATTATTCTAGTAATTACAAAGTAATACTAATCTCTTGTAGAATCACAAACCGGGGGATTGAAAATTTTATAAATTAGAATAACATTAAATAATTAACATAACAAAATAGCTGTTGGTGTTTTGTAGAAAGGACGAATAATTATCATATTTGAAGCTAGTGTAAAGTGTTGGCGTAAACGTAGTAATAAAATAAATCAAGTTAAAAATATGGTGAGGTTATGTTTACATATGACTCGAGAATAAAAGGCACAGTAGCCTCACGCCTACATGTTCACACACATTATTACATATGTTGTTGAACGTGTACTTGGCTTGAGGCACTACAGTGCCTCCGGATTTTTTACAGCTTCACCGGACTACTAAGGCCGAGCGCTTAGGGCACTCAGCCGATTTTGGTTTTGGGTAACATACACAAGGGTGCACGCACACCTCGGCTTGGGCTGTTTCCTGGAAAAAGACACGTCTGTCCTAGCTAACTATTCTAAGCTATTCATACATATATACATTTGTGAACCATACAATCGAAATTGCATGATTCACAAATGAATACGTGTATATCGGATTGAAACGAACTTAAACTATTCGATTCAGTTCGATGAGGGAAAAAAAAACAAAACCCTCCCACCATGTGTATATATGTGCACGTGTGTGAGAGAGATGATCTCATATGTCTGTTCAAGTGATGTAGGTGAGTCACTGTATCGCGTAAATAATATCAAGAGGGCTCCGCGCGGGGACGACCTAGGCTCGAGATATTATTGAGAACCGCGAAGTGTGCGGGAGCTAATAGGGATCGATTACAAAAGCGTGGGCGCAACACGCATTTTATAAGATTGAATTTAAATTTACTAACGGTGACGGCACCGAAGTCTAAAAATAGACATAACAAAAATTATTATTATTGTTTGACGGTTATTTTTAGGGGAAGATAGACGTAAATACGCGATTTACTCTATCTTATTTGAGTTATTTATTTTTTTAACAGCTGCGCGCGCGAGCCTTTGTAGTGTAGCCGCGATGGCTGGAAATCTATGGATTGCCGTGACGGCACCTAGTAGCGGATTACGAGAGCACTCTTCGTACGCCGAGATCTCCGAGATCTCGTGGAAAATGAGTAGTTGACCTGCGTAGTCAATACTCGATAGGGAAAAGGAGTATGCGGGGTCATCCTGTGAAGGATTAGCCGCCGGAGGTTTGGGAGTGTGCTGGGACGCGGGTTTAGGAGCCCACGGGGCCTGAGGGGCCCGGTAGGGGCGGGGGGGCGCACTAGTCGTGGGTACGGACGCTGCCGGTGCACGAGACGTGCCCGGCAGGTTCGGGAAGGCCTCTCGAGACATGAGAGGCGGAGGTCGAGGACGGGCGGGGGCAGCGGCCGTCTTAGACGGCGACGCCTGCCTGGGGTATCGAGGGCGCTTTGTGCGCGGGGCGCGGGGACATCCGCGATAATTCGCGGTATGGCCCACGCCGCGGCACAGAACACAGCTCGGAGGGTCGGAGGCGTCTTTCGTGCGAGAACACTCCCTAGTGGAGTGGTCGCCGAGGCACTTAACGCACCTGGGTTTCAGGCGACAGTTTCGTGCGGAGTGTCCGTACACCTGGCAGTTGTGACACTGCGAGGGCACAGACGTTTTGCGCGGCGGCTCGACTATGACGCCGGAGAGGCCGCAAAGGGATGTAAGATTAAAAATCGCTTTCCCCTGAGGGGTGCGATCGAGGACAACGAGAACCATATCATATGGAGCCCTGGTGCGCGGAGAGCGCATACGATGAACCTCGCGAACAGGAATCTTCTGTTCCTTGAGGTCGTCTGAAATGTCGTCAGTCGGGAGTTCTGAGGGGACTCTACGGATCACAACCCGTAGTTTACGCTCCTCTTCGAGAGAGTGCGTGAAATAGCCCCACTGGTTGTCCCGAAGGAAACGAGTGAGGTTGCGATGGGCGGTGGACGTGGCTACCTTCACCTGAATACCTACAGCGGTATTCACGGCGGAGGTGTAAGGGATACCTGCCGTTTCCAGCAGGCTAGAAATCTCAACCCAAGACGCTTTGTCTTGGATCGTAACGGGGGGCGGTGGGCGGGGCTTCTTGTCCGAAACTGCGGAACCCGCAGCCGCGGGCGAGTTGGGTCTAGAGGGCGCTGGTGTCGCCTTTGGCACTTTCGCGCCATCGACGTTTGCGATCTTTTTAGAGGGCGATTTGTCCTCCGGATCGGAAGGTGAGTTCGGGCGCTTCTTGTTCTTGCGCGGTTTGCGGTGCGTGACGGTGGTGAAGCCATCGTCCGCAGCAGGGGCTTGCTTGGCAGGGGGATCCTGCTGAGCAGGAGGGTCTTGCTCCATGTCGGAGCCGGAGTCGGAGTCGGAGTCATCGCTATCGCGATCGGCTGGGATTGGGAAGTTGTTGGAAGCCTCGATCTTGGCATAGATCGAGGGAGCGGGCTTCGAGGAATGAGGGAGCTCGGTGCGATGCTTTGCAGCGTACGCATCGTAATCGTCTACGAGACGAGGACAGATAGCGGCTATGAAGCCGCGGAGGCTAATGAGCTCAGTCTCTAAGAGACTGATCTCTTGTTCAGCGGCCATACCGGGGCCTGAGGAGGGGAGTGGGGCGGGGGAAGACATGTGAAACCTCCCTGCCATAGGGGCAGGGGGGCGCGCCTTAATGAATTTAACGGACTATCCCGAGTCCGGATCAAAGGGAGCTGTTTAAAACTAAACAAAATAGGAAAACAACGCAAATAAGTACCTGAGCGAAACAGGGGAAAAATAGCATAAGACTACTTAAATAAACAAACAATAAAAAGCAAATAAATTTAAAAATAAATCACTGAAGAATTAAAGAAATACGTAAATAAATAGATAAACAAAAGAGTAAATAGATAAATATACCAAGAAATAGATAAAGCAATAAATAAATACAAGGAAAGGTCTCACTCAGTTCCAAGAAAAAGAACGCAGGTGCAGCGCACCTGTGAAGCGCAGGTGTGCCGGATCGAAACAAACAATAACTGACGTCACTAAATCACGAGTATTAAAATCGAACTTAGCGCGCGCAGCAAAACGGACAACCGCTCAAGTCGACGGTTCGATCGGAACTCCATCAAGTTAGAAATGTTATTGCACGAGCCACTATTTATTAAGATGGTGTCTCGCGTCGTATGGCGTGACACCGGCTTATTTAGTTACTTCTATCAGTGTTTATATGAATAAACATGTGGAATGCTTAGAAGTTATGAACAGTTTAATCTAATTTAAATTACTCAACAATTTAGAATAATCCACATTAACAATAATTAAATAGAAGTGCATTAACAACACATTGCCTATATTGATTAACATAGAAAATAATAAATGGCGGTGTTAGCAAACTCCTATGATAATTCGAATTATTGTAGAATTCTGTAATAAAAATATGCGTTACTATTTATGTGTTAATTTCGACTACTGGATGCTCCCACTATGACATATATATATGCTTATAATAAAAGTGTAAATTAGTGTGTACATTAAATATTTTTTTAAATTGAGGTAGACTTTGTTATCGATATAGAAGCTAAAACTAATCCTTTTACAAGTTTTGTCTATCTTTTTTTTTTTTAACGTGGTGAAATTCCTTATGGATACGCCACCCTCCCGGGGGAGAGGGTGGGTTATGTCTGAGTCGCACGGACTAAAACCCCACCGTGTACCGACAGACCGTTTTGTGGGGGCGGCAAAGGATCGTTCGAGCTACTCAACCTTGTAGAGCCGCCCCCACGGTCCGCCCGGCGGAACATGACCGCCGGGCTCCTACCTATAGAGAGACAGACCGGGTACACACCGGCTGCCCCCCCTCGTCCGCCGGACCTGTGCAATGAGGAGATGGGCCCCCCGGCCCATCCCCTCAGGTCCGGCTACGGTGGCAGGAGGAGTTGGGCGAAGCGCCTTCTCCTCCTGCCTGTCCTCCTTTGGCGGAGACGGCCACTTTGAGGGTCTGCCTCGCGGGCCCTCTCCGCCTCCTCCTTCTGCGAGATGACCTCCTCGCAGAAGGAGGCCATCGCTCGCCACGCCTGTTCGCTGCCGAGCATGGCCGAAACCACGCTCGGCAGCGATAAGTCCGTTCCTACCGCCGCCGCCAGAAGGCGGCGCTGCTCCCCCCACGCAGCACACTCAGACAGAGTGTGCTGCGCGGTATCTTCGGCTGCGCCGCACTCGTGGCAGGCGGCGGTCGGCTCCCTGCGTGCGATCCGGTGCAGGTACCACCCGAAACAACCGTGTCCGGTGAGTACCTGCACCAGTCGGAACGTCAGGGAGCCCCACTCCCTGGCAGTCCACTCCCGCAGGACCGGGCGGACGGCGTCCACTGTGAACCGCCCGAATCGCTCGTCCGCCAGGTCCTGCTGCCACCTTTCGACGGCGTCCCCCCTGAGACGCCGTCTCTCCGCCTCTACCTCCCTGGGAGCCGGAGGCTCCCCCCTTCGTTTCCTCGCCGCCGTGAACTCGTACACGGCGGCGAGAACTCCTGCCTCCAGCTCCCAGGGCAGGGAGCCGGCGAGCGTGAAGGCCGCCGCCGAGGACACCGTCCGGTACGCCCGGGATTGCCCTCAGTGCCACCGTGCGCTGCGCATTGCGAAGCGCACGCACGTTGACGGCACCGAGGGCATCAGCCCAGACTGGTGCCCCGTAAGCGGCCATCGCCCGCACGACTCCCATGTAAAGTCTGCGGCACCCGGCGCCCGGCCCCCCACATTGGGGAGTAACCGACAGAGTGCCGCAGCCGCCCCAGAAATCCGCGGTGCGAGCCCCGCAAAGTGGGGCTCGAACCGCCAGTGCCCGTCGAGGGTGAGGCCCAGATATTTCATCTGGGTCCCCACCCTGATCCGGGATCCCTCCACCACTATGTGAGCCCCAGGAGGTTGTCCCCGCCGAGGTCCATGGAAGAGTAGGGCCTGACGATGACGATGCGCCTGACCACGAGAGTTGTGGCCATCGTGGTCAGGCGCTCCACCTCGCTCCACTCCTTCCCCCGGGGCTACGACTAGGGTGTCATCCGCGTAACATATGAGGCGTGCCCCATATGGGAGCACGCCGCGGAGCACCCATTCGTAGCCCATGTTCCACAGGAGCGGCCCTAAGGCCGACCCCTGTGGAACCCCCCGCCTTGTGGCCCGCCGGACCATTCGCCCGTCGCCGTCTACGTAGGCGACCTCCCTATCTTCGAGGTAGGCCTCCAGCACCCGCCGCAGGTAGGGGTCACTCCGAAATATCGGAGCGCCTCCCGTATGACCCCATGCGGCAGGGTGTTGAAGGCTTTGGCGATGTCAAGGGACACCGCCAAAACCCTCTCCCCCTGGGAGGTCGCCTCTGCCGACAGCGACTTCAGGAGGCACAGGGCGTCCACCGTGGATCGCCCTGCCCGGAAGCCATACTGCGCGTCCGCCAGATTAGGCCCTACGCCCTCTAGGTGCTGGACGACCCGGGAGGAGATAATCCTCTCCAGCACCTCCCCGGCGTCGTCCAGCAGGACGAGGGGCCGATACGCGGACGCGCAGTCCGGAGGGCGGCCTGCCTTTTCCATAAGGCAGAGCTGCCCAAGCTTCCAGGGCTTCGGGAACTGCCCGACCGAAAGACACCGGTCGATCAGCTCCCGAAGCCACCCCCCTAATTGGCCCAAGGCGAGGCCGAGCACCCGACCCGGAATCCCATCAGGGCCGGGCGCTCTACGCTGGTTGAGAAGGTGCTCGACTGCCCTCCCTATCTACTCGGTTATCGAAGGGGGCGGCCCGTCGAGCAACTCCCGAAGCGGAGGCATGGGAGGAGCCGGTAGCATCGGAGGGTCGAGGAATAATTCTCCCACAACCCTCGCTACCACCTCCGGCCGGAGGGTCTTCGTCGCCGGGGGTGCCCAGGATAGTAGCTTCTTGCGCACGATCCTATACGGGCGCCCCCAAGGATCCCTCTCCAGCGTCTGGAGCAGCTCCTCCCATGCTGCTTCTTTTGCCCGGCTGATGGCAGCCTGCAGGGTCTTCCTGCACTCCCTGTAGCTGCCGTACAGCCGGGCCTCCGCTTCCGGGTCCCGGTGCCGGCGTCGGCTGCTGCGCCCGAACAGCCGCCGGGCCGCGGAGCAGGCCGCCCGGAGATCGGCGATCTCCGGCGACCACCAGTACACCGCCCGTTTGTCTGGGCGGTGTACGCTCCGCGGCATCGAATTTTTGTCTATCTGTTCTGTCCCTGTATCACTCCGAAAGTACTGAACCAATTTTGACGAAACTTGACACAATGATAACTAATATAAAGTTACCTCTAGGATACTTTTGTCCCATAAAACCCAAGGTATTCCCCAGGATAACGGACGAAAGTCAAAAGTTTTTAGTTAATGAAATTCGTGACGAACCTTGTTAAATTTTTTGTGCGCTATATATATATGGCAGACATATTAGCTAAGTTTCATCTCCTTATACTTCTTTTTACATTACCGCCGATATATGTAGGTTAGTTTTTTTCTTAATTCAACGCAGTAGGTGATGATGCGAACGGGTTTTCGGCTTATTTTAATAGATTTCTCACATATCGACTGGGTATATGTTTAAGTGAGCCCTTGAGAGTTTGGATTTACAATTGGAAACGGTAGGTGTGGCTGCAATCGGGTTTTTGGTTTATTAAATTTTTGGCGTTTAAAAATACAATTGAAACCGGTAATAACCGTTTTGGTGCAGACGAAGTTGCAGAAGTCAGCTAGTCTATACTAATATTATAAAGAGGTACAAGTTTGTGAGTTTGTCTCGTTGTAGGGGGTAATCTCAGGAATTACTGGTCCGATTTGAAAAATTATTTTAGTGTTATACAGCTCATTTATCGAGGAAGGTTATAGGCTATATATCATCACGCTAAGACCAATAGAAGCTGAGCACCAATGAAGAATGTTTCAAAATCTGGTTTTTTCCTCTTGAGAGCTTCCGCTATGTCAGTGTTGGCCCAAAGTAACTATTTCACGCAAACGAAGTCGGGGGCAGAGGCTAGTATTACATAAAGCCGAATGCAAGAAAAGTTACATGCTTATTACATTTTTCTCTATTTCATCTCCTGATAACGGAGCTAGAAGGAATACTATTGTGATTCTTATTCTTAATTAAATACAATTGCAATTCATATCAAGTAACAAAGTCATGACTTCGATGGACAAAGGTTTTATTCCCTTTTCAGAGGCTTTGAATAACAGTTTGATTGTAATAATATAGGCATTTCTAACATAAATTTATTTTATATTACAAACTTTACTTCAATTTTATTTATTTGTATAGAAGATTAGTTATTAGTTGTACACTATAAGTGAGATTAATAAAAGGTAATAGTGTTTGACGAGTTTTTATGCTATCCATAACATTATATTTCGTTGCTAGTTGGCTCTAGCATATAGTGATTTTATATGTTTTAACTTTTAAACATGCTATTTTGGTATAATATAAACATATTACATTATATGTCTGGATATTTGGATCTTTTTTTTATTCAGATAAGGATAAAGTCGTGCATGAAATAAAAACGTTATTTAACGTTAATTATTAAATATCATATGATGCCATCTTGTAAATTTTTGTGGTACTTCGATTCTTACAAATGCCAAAAATCAACTAACTAGTGTACCTTGAAATTTTATGAAATGGCGCTATATAAAATAATCCGGCTACAAATACGTTCAGCTTTTATCCGATAACGACGCAATATCCTTGTATGCGAAGTTCTGACACCCGTGTTCTTGTAATTTAAAACTGATTAAGTTGGAAAATAACTTAGGATATAAGCGGTTCTAATCTAAATTACCTAACGGAGTGTAACGTTTCCAATTCCCAACTGTTGCTCAACCAGAAGAAATTTACACTTCTTCTCAAAATGTGTCTATTATATTTTAATTTGAAATATTTTAACATCTTTTTTATTATTTCAGATACTCGACACAATGAAAATCAACTGCATCACTCATTTCATTAAAGATGAAGCAACAAGCTACATCCTAAAGGATAGTACTGTCGTGATAGACGCTCAAAACTATTTTTACAACATGTATGAAAAAAGCCGATTACCGTTCTCATTTGGGTGTGAGAGCGACAGATTTGCGAACGTTTTAAAAGAACATCTCAATAATTTCAAGAAAGCTAATGTAAAGTGCTTATTTGTATTCAAAGGAGGCAGTAGCGATTTGGAACATAATTTTAACAAGAAATATTATAGCAATGACCCACAAAACACTACAGTTACATTTTTACAACCTACATTTGCATGTAATATTTGCCAGCAGGTACTAGATGAAATGAATTTTGATTACGTGAACTGTCCGCTAGAAGCCAAAGATTACTGTATTACATTGGCAAAAAAGTTTCGTTGTCCCGTAATTAGCTATGATCAAGAATTCCCGATATCAAAAGTTCCATATATCCCATACAAGGATATGCAATTCGACGAACAAAACAATTGCTTCAATTGTGTAAAATTTAATCTTGAAGTAATGTTAAGAAAATACGGGTTAAGTGAAGAGAAATTTATACTTTTTCTTGTACTCACTGATACCGATTGCTTTCCAGAAAACTACTTCGTTGACTTCTTACGGAGCAATCGTATTCCTTTAAATAATTATTATCGAATTGTCAATTTATTAAAATGGTTGTCACGTTTAACAAGAGAACAGGCTTTGGTAAACATTTTCAAGTATTTAAACAATGACGATCAAAATAAATTTACATTGATGATTGAAAAAACATACTCGTACTTAAAAGAGAAACGTGAAGGCATACCGTCTCACTTGTTTTTATACGGTGATCGTACAAGAATCTCAAGGAATGATCCGAAGTGGTTCGAAAAGGGAGTCATGAATAAATTCATCTCGAAACCGTACATTAATTTGTATTATTCTAATGTATATATGTACAAAAAAACTATTAATTTTCAAGAAAATAAAAATGAGTATCTTCTATCAACAGATATAATTATTTACGCTTACAATCTACTTACAAACTACACAAAAGATGAATTTTCACTAAAGTACACTTCTGGTGACATTGTTACGTACGTGGACACAAGAAAATTACCATTTCCAAAACCTATATATGAAGCAGATACTTCTGTATTTGAAAATGGTTGGGATGAAATTAAGAATCTCGGACTATTGGAACACTTTCTCAATGGAACCATGAATGGAATCCAATTGAAATATCTCGAAGAGTTACCAGACGATGCTAAACTTTTAATAATCTCTTTGGCTTATTACACAGTCAAAAGTTCAAATGAAACCTTAGATGAGTTATACAGTATTTTACTGTCCTATGTAATGCTCGGTATCGTGTTTGACGAGAGAGTTGATGTCAATATTACCAAAACTGATTATAAAAAAGCAATTGATGTGACTAAAGACTACTTTGAGGTGAATGAAGCTGAAATAAAATGTATTTCCGATGGCGAATTGATTTATCCATTAACTGAATTCCAGCATTGTCTTGAAGAAATGAATTATTTAAATGCGTTGTGCGGTTATCCCTACAAACCAACTATATACAGTAAAACGTATAATGGTACGTTTGTTTACAAGATATTGCACTCGTTAAAGACAAAGGACCTGGATAGGGAGGATTTCTTAGTAAATACTTTGGGATTACCTACAACTGTTTATGAGTACCTGCAAAACCTTTCAGTAATTCATGAAAGACTCATAATGTTCATCGAAGATTAATATTATAGAAGTAGTAAGCTGCCTGATTGCTTAAAACATTAAGAGATTCGCCTTATAGAGTGAACTGACCTATAGTATTTGAAAAGCACGTGGAATTCAAGACGATCCTGAAATTCAAAGGGCCTATGCAAGTTACAGAGATTGTTTAGCGCAGTTTACTCAAGCACCGATAACCTTACGAATCGCTATTTTGATTTCATCATTTAATGCGTACCAGGTGTAAAATAACGATTTTTCTAACATTTTCCAGTGAAACATTTGCCATTTTTTCACTACTGTAACCATATGTGCATTTGTTATGTAAGACATATTTTTTGCTATTTTTATTTGTTATTTTTTGCTAAGTGTCTGCTCAATTTTGTATAATTTTGGTGGTGTGCTATTCTATCTGGACTTTTAGCCAATATCACCCAATCCGGTTTTTCACGCAAATATAAATTCAACGTAGTTCCACAATCTGTAGATAGGTTTAAGTAAATAGAGCTTCTAGTTTTAAAATATACCTATATAACCTAGCTATTTTTATATTTACTTTATTATACTTGTAAACATGCACCACTTTCGACGAATTCTCACAAGTTAATGTGTAAACTTGGGAACAAATGCAAGACACAGTGGTACCACAAATATTATCTATTTTCTAGTAAAATAATCAGTGATATAAATCTTATGTTAACGAATTTGCGTGTGAATTGCTTTTCGGGCAAAGATACAGTGGTTGGCAAAGTTGCCGCATTTGACGGTATATGTTTTAGCATAAATATATTTGAAACGAACAAGTTGATTTCGTACGAGTCACCACTCTTCCGGTTAATGTGTCGCTAGATAATGATTGTATACTTTATTAAGAGATTAGGCGCATGAATGTTGGTCAACTGCTATCAACAAACTGTCAACGTTAACGATCATTATGAAAAAGTTGGTACACCTGGTTTTTCATAGACAAGTTTTTTATTTCTATGCTATACATTTTGCTATAATTGATCACATGTATTTTATTATTAAGTCTTATCCTGTAAATAAAGGTACAAACGAAATTGTTTTATAAAGCTTAATAACAACACAAACGAAAGGTTAACAAGTGATTATAAGAGAGATTTTGCTCGCGGTTTCACTCTCTTCCATGTAGAGTTAACTTATCCCTCTCGAATAGTTTTTTTTTTCAGACTGATTATGTACTCTATTTCCTTTTCTGCACTGTATGCATTTTATAATGACTGGTTGAATATTTACGACGCGAAAGCTATACAAACTCGCATTCACTTATATAATTTTACTAAAGACGTAATGATATTAAATAATATCATACTGATACTATAACTATGTTGCATTGTACACAAAATTACGTAAAAACCTTGTTAAAAATAAACAAAATATATACGATTACGACAGTATATTTTTAACATTTTTAAGACTCATAAAACTTTCACATAACGTTTACATATTTAGAAATATTTTTAGATATTTAAGTTGTTTTTTTTATTTATTTAGGTATATAAAAATACATTTATATAATCAGTTACATAATTACTTGTAATAAAAAGTATAAATCGGATAAAAATATATAACCATGCATGTTAGATGTAAGCTACAATTTCAAAGATTTATAAGTATAAACATTGAGATGTATTGATATACATGTGTTAACATATTGAATAAAACTTATTTTAAACTTGTAACCTTTTATTTTTTTATCCTTTATTTTAAATATTAATTAAATAGAAAAATGTAAATTGTAAAATTAAAACTCTGATTTAAGCTATAGTTTAAACATTAAAATCATAGATGTATTTACTAATTGAATAAATACTTTAAACTTCGTATCCTTATCGTTTTTTAACTAATTAATTTTGACGTCGATGGATATAAACTTATAAATCGATGGGACGCCGGCTGCAGCCACGAAAAAGTACGAATCATTGTCACGTTGCGCCTAAGCCGAGCGTGCAAACGATAGAGGTGCGACCGGTCTAAGCGTTCAGCTTGTGACGCATCTATCTTTATAGAATAATTAAATTAATAAAAGTATACAACTTTCATCAATGTTTTCGACGTTATCGCGTAAAATTATAGTCCGTAATGAAACTTTACAGACACCCATTTAAAAAAATAATCTTTTAATAACAACATCGGTTTTGAAATTTTATGAATTAACCTAGTCGAAGTATCGTCCACCGTACTGAGCGAAAACTGCACTTTTTTGTTGCGATTTTAAATCGTTAATTATCTCTTCATTACTACGATCAATTAACCTTGTAAGCCTGGAGTACATTCTTTCTACATAAATATCACCCAACCTACTCGGATCCACGGTCCTTATACAGTCTAAAACTTTTATTAAAATTTCGTCCAATCCGAAATTGATTGCACTCTTAAAAAATTTACATTCATTTACGATGTATAAAAATTTGTCTAGGTTAGTTTTATTTATGACATCTGTAACGGCGTTCAGTAATAACATTGCTAAGTATCTGAAACCATATATTGATGCTATATCTAATGCTGTTTCCGTGAATACGGTTGGATCGCCTACAAAATCATCATAGGCCTCGGGCGGATAAGGATCTACAGTTTGCTCTAAGAGCTCTTTAAAAATTAATTCTTTCAAATCAAAACTGGATATAGTATTCATTAATACGCTATCTATTTTCAATTTATGATCTAATAGATTCATTAAGTCTCTTGAATCTCTCAACATAATGTTATTTAATATAAATATCCATAATCTCGATTGTTCTTCTTGTGTGGATGTTTTTAACAAATCGGTTATAAATTCTACAGCAAGATATTCGGTGAATGTTAAATGAACAAACTTGGGCACACCATTAATGATATATTCCACGAGTCCTGTTTTCTCTTCTGCATTTTCCATTCTCTTTATTGTGCCTTTTATTTCTTCAATTTCCATCTCTGTGAACAACCCACACATATCATCTTTAAATAGTGCGTAAAATGCTAATTTCTTGTGTGTATTGACAAATTCTCTGTGTTCCTTATCGTACATCATTTTCATATCTGGATTATGTATATCTATTTGTCCCTTTTCTTCAAATCGAATTTTTTTCAATTTTGTCTCTAAGAAACGTTCATAGAAAGCAAAAGTGTTCATGTCTAAATCCCATTTACTTGATAAATTGTTAGCGTCTGAATAATTCGTTTCATTGATTTCATTTTCAAAATAATCAAGTGCTATGTACATATGAAGCGGGGTTTTTGATAGATTCATAGCTTCATTTACACCATGCACGTTTGCGAGAAAAGTATAAAATAAGTTATCTAAAGATAAAAACCAACTAGTATTTAGTTTCAATTTCTCTCTGAATATTTGCTTGTCAGCTGTAAGATGTATCCGTTTTATTTCACTTTGAAAGTAGATTATAGCAGCCACATAAATACTGCGTAAAATAACGCTACTTACTTTTAGAAGTTGTACTTCTGATCTATCGGTATAATAATTAATACATCGTTTCATGTATTCGAAAAGATCATTTATATTTAAAAACTGATTATAAGTGAATTCTTGGATATTGAATTTTTTTTGAAAATATTTCTCAAGAAATATTTTTTGATCATTGTTAGAAAATGGTTCTAGGGTGTATGATTTACCGAATTCGCGCTCCAATGTATATTTTATGTTATTATACGAACGACTGGTGATCCATAGTTTTTGTTTCTCACCCACGAGTGGTTCTATTCTCTCATCTGTATTACAGTTTAATCGAATCGAAAGAGATTTCAATAAGCCGGCTACCTCTGTTTTGTAATGTGGACAGATTTCGTCAAATCCATCAAAAAGTAAGTACGCATCACCTTTGTTATAACAGTATATAAACATTTCTAGTGCAAAAAGATCTAAAACATTTTTTATGTTATAATACTTCAATTTTAACTGTCCACTTTCAATTTCAAGGCTATAATCATATTCCTCGCACTGCTGGATTTTGGATCTAGATCTATTTCTTGATAGTGCAGCATCGCATATGAATTTAAGAGCTTCTAATTTTTGTATTTTGATATTGTTCTCTTGCCATCTATGAAATTCTTTTGTATGTTCAAGGAGATTAATTCTTTCAATCCAAATGAACGGTTTGATTTTTTTTGTAGCAATGGACAAATGTGTTAGTAAAGTCGATTTACCCATACCGGGTGCGGCTAATATAATAACGATGTCTTTAATTACTTCTAGAGTTTTAGCTTTAAATGTTTTGTTTTTATGTGTATTTGAGGCGAACGGCATAAACTCACAGGAGGAATGAGATGAACTTGAGCCATCTTCTGTACTTGAAGATGAAAAGTATTCCGTTTCTTCATCTCTAATATAAGTTGACACAGAAGTCCAAGTTTTTGCCTGACACAATCTTCTCTCAATATAATAATCTTTGATATCTTCGTAATTTGGTTGTACAAGTGATTTACCAATACTAAGTTTCTCTTTGTTTATTAATTTATTTAAGATATGTGAATTTATCAAAGGCATTGATTCCTCGTTAACTATTTGATCAAATGTTACTTCTATACCTTGATAAACAACTGGCATTTTCAAAAGTTTATTTTGACTTTCGAAAGTTAGATCAGTCAAATTACATTTTAAATCTTTAACTTGCATAAACGTAGTATTAGTTATTTGTTGCTTTATTTCTTGAAACGAACTTTCACCTGTTACCACTATAACCTTTGTTGCTACAGATGTACTTAGAATATGTAAAAGTTGATTGATATTGGTTTTTGAAATTATTTTATATAATACTATTAATGTTCTGATCTTTAATTTGCTTAGGTCGTTTATAATAATCTCATAGTTGATCGATGAGAGTAACGATACATAATCTAAATCAAGATACAGGATATTATCAGTGTTTTCATAATATTGAATTAATTTTATACTAGTCAATATAATATTTTCTGTTAATATGAAAGTCAGTTTTGAATCTCGTTCATCCAGACATAAAGAATTTATACAATTTCTGTTAAACTGAATTTCATATTCGCTAATTTTATTAAGGTAAATGTAGTTTATAATATCTAAGAAAGACTTATCACTAAAGTTATCAAGCAATAAATTAAAATCATACGTCTCCTTTGTCAAATAATTTTTATATTCTAACATCCACCATTTTTGGATTTCGTTATGGACTTTCAGAAATATTGCTTCTACGTGATTATCAGATATTGCTTTAAAGTTTGTTTTATTCTTGTAGATATATCTTTCGATATCGCTTTTAATATGTTTTTCTATTTCATTCTCCTTAACTTGACAGGTATAAAACCATAAATTGTCCAAAAAATCTTTAACAATCTTTTTGTCACATTCATCACCATCAAATGACAATTCGGGAAAACTTTTTGTATTTATTTTAAGCCTGAAGGAATCTAAGTCTGTAACATTTTTTTTTAAAATATCAAGAAGTTTTATAGCATTTTTGCCTAAAGTTTTTTCTGATGTATTAAATTTCAAATACTTACTATCATCCAATACCAACAGATTACCAACAGCACTTCCTAAGCCACCTTTTGTGTTTAAAACTCCAGGCTCTAAATAGTTGTTTGAATCAATTAAATTTTGATCGATAACAATATTTTTATTTGTAGACTTTGATAGTAAGTTTATAATTTTGCCGCCTAAATATTTTATCCTCTTGTCTGCTTTCCTGCCGTGTACCGCCATATCAACATTGCCAAAGATCGCTGGTAATTTAAAATTACTCCATTGACCTGATCTTAAAGTCTCCACACCAACAATTTCAATAGCTTCATTAATAGTAGTTCGAGTAATTTCTATTTTCGATAAATAATTTGTACCCGTGTATTCATTTTTTATTTTCTCGTCCTTGATTTCAAGTTTATTGTTTTTATCATTATACACTACCACATTTCCAATCACTTTACTGATAGTTTCTGGGGTCGGGTCAAATAGGACAGATGCAAGATTTTTATTGATATTTTCTTGACAGTTTCTATAAAACAATGCTTCACTGAATAAGCAATTTTTTAATGATATCAAAAACTCATCGTTAGAACATAAAAACTCAGGACGAATTGAACCCCTACGAAACCCGTCTTTATTTACATCAGTAACACTAATTACACTTTGTGCCAGTAACACATGAAATTTACCTATAATCTCATCGTTCATCATCGATGTAGATTTGTCTTCTCGTACAAATTTAAACAGTCTTTTTCCTAGATATTTTATGCGTTCTAAGACTATAGTTTTAGACATTTTTTCAATATCCTTCTCGCTGTAATTATATTGGAATATATCAGACGTTTCTCCACTATTCACTAACTCATTGACTGTTGTGTCCACCTCGTACATATTGACCTTTTTTTTATCATGAAATTCATCTTTGATAGTTGTATATAATAAGAAAGAACATTTTACGTCTTCTAACTGACCGCGAAACATTTCATCGTCATTTGTCATATTAAATTTTTGCCTTATTTTCAAGTAGCTATCGAAGTACTTAGGTAAACTAAAATCACCAGTAGCATTCCACAAATCATTTATAGTTATTTTACTTTTTGTCACGTCGTTCTTGTGTTTCGCTTGCAAAAATATAACATTGTCGGCACCATTTTGTTTATATCTTACACATATATCATCCAGCGCACCGATTCCTTCCAAGCTAGATCCTAAATAAAACTGATTAATACCTTTATTTATCACTGCTCGTATATAAAACAAAGTAAGTAATTTTGTTTCGTATAATTCTCCTTTAATACCAGTAGCACCGGGACGTTTTTTAAACATAAATTTACTGATGAAAGAGCTTTCTTTTCCTACTGTCAGATGTTTAACAATTTGATTTTTAGTTGTATCTATTATTTTTTTATTTGGTGACCTCATATTATAATTCTCTAGTATATCGACGATGTATCTTCCTGTTACGGTTTGAAGCTCTTTGGCAATGTCTAGAGGCGTTTTGTCGTCATTGTTTTTGCAATCAATGTTTGCTCCTAGATCTAGGAGAAAACAGACGGCATCTTTGTCTTCTTTTATGACGGAAATATGCAATGGAGTATTGTTGCAATCGTTACCATATCGTTCATTTACGTTTGCACCATTATTCAAACATTTTATAATGTTTTTATGTTTCTCCTCTTTGGGTACATTTTCTCGTAGGGCAATGAATAGTCTAGCGTTCTGTATTAATACGTCATCGTGTGAAGACATCATATTGTTTCTTTTACGGTACAACCAGTGTTAAATGATGTTAACCTGAAATATAAAATAAACAGTTAGCGAGCAAAGGGATGTAATTTAATGTATGAGACTTATCATTCATTCTTCCGATCGCTTTTTAGTCTACAATTGTAAATATATAATTTTGAAGTGTTTGTCCATTGTCCCGGCTAATCTCTGAAATGGCAGAATCGATTTTAACGAGACTTTCATTAACCTCTTTCATTTTATAGGTTGAAATTTAGTTTAATATATTTCAGTTAAAATATAGGAGATGGCTTAAAAATAATCCGTCGTGGGAAGAGTGTGATCAAGGTTTCACAGCTATCACGCCCGATCACGTCATTTTAGGTTTTTTAGGTGGTAGAGCCAAGCTAAAGCTATTACTGGTTTCAGCATGTATGGGTTGGCTCGCCCGGGGTAGTGCCACCCTCTTACAGAAAACCGACGTGAAGTAACATGCATGCACTGTTGCGTTTCGGTCAGTAAGAGCGCCGGAAATCTACCTACCCTCCCCTTCCCCTTCCTTCTTCCCTTCCTCTCACAAACCACACAGGCTGGCAACGCACTTGCGACTCCCCTGGTGTTTCAAGTATCTATGGACGGTGGTGATCACTTAACATCAGGTGACCCAACTGTTCGTTTGCCTCCTATAATATAAAAAAAAACAACTCTCTTATGTTTAACTAGCTGTTCACGACTTTATCGCTGCTTAAAACAGTTTTGCGCTTACTGTGTATAGAGATCTATTCAATCTAAACATATAATAAGAATGTAGTGTCTGTACTTATTACAATTTTGTGAAAAAAAAAATTTGTAGGTGTATAGGTGCAAGAGTAAGTAACAAAATTCATTTCAATCACTTTAGAAACGTCTACCTGTCTGTTCGTTTGAACACGCATCACTAGTAAAGTACTGCGTTTATTATAAAACCTTTTCACGAAAGTAGCAGTGATGCGTGTCTAAACAAACAGACAGACAAACATGTGTCTATAAATGATTGAAAGGTATTTTATTATTTATCCCTAGACACATGTAACGATTTTTTTTGGATTTACATTCTTATTATTTGTATAGATTCAGTATTTATTGCATTTGTTTAGTTAATAGCCATATATTATCAATTATTATATTAACTAGCGGGCCCGGCAGACGTTGTCCCGCCCTGATTATGAAAAAATCCTGGACAAATTATATACCAAAACGTTCCTCGCGAATCACTTTATCCACTGATGAAAACCGCATAAAGATCCGTTCAGTCGTTTTTGAGTTTATCGCGAACAGACAGACAGACAGACGCGGTAGGGGGCTTTGTTTTATACCATGTAATAATAATAGTGACTAGCTAAGTGACATTTCTAATTGAGAGTATGTACTATTTTGTGTTTTTATTTTAATTCATTATATACATTTTTTTATTCATTTAATTACGAAGACCTCCAGTTCCGACAAATCCACAACATTTTTACTATTGTTATCAAGTATCAAACAGATTAACAGTTCACTTTTAAAAGACCGGAGTTCTAACTGGGGCCTGACGTTAATAGATTGCTATTCCAGAGTAATGTGTTGGTCCTTGTGCTGAAGAGTATAACCAAGACATCTCTTTAGATAGTCTCTAGTGTGCTGTTGTTTGCGAAAGAAATAATTATCCGATACGAAATATATATAAGAGTTGTTGAGGTATGTGCCGTACAAACATACAAATATTGATTTTTATATATAAAGATTATGTGCAAATCCGAATTTACGTCTATATTCCGTCGGTCAAAGAGATTGACATTTGACAAGAACAGTAAACACATTGCCATCCCTTGAATTATAAATACATTGAAAACATGTTCAAAACAATACCTTCAACAAAAATCTAATATAACTAAATAAGGCACAAGAGATTTTACAAAATAAAAATATAATTATTAGAAGTTAAAAACTTACGCCAGCGTTAATTATTGCTAACTATTATGTCGTATTATACGATGTATTCATAATAAATGAATTCCTTTGTTTCACCATAAAATTCATTTTACGTTATGAATTTTCTTATCTCTCTGAAGGTCTATCTATATCTGTTATCAACGTATATCGGTCAATACCTAATATGAGAATTATAACAATTAAAATTTGTAATCTGAAGCTATCGATTCGGTGCTGATAAACTTTTATAAATAGAATTCTAAAAGAATTTATACGAAATTATACAGGCGAGTTGTTAAACAGCAGCAATATTTTCAGGGGTTACTGAGTACTCGTTTCGGTTTCTAAATCAATTAAAAAATAGGTGCTTAATATTTGACCTAATTATCTAGAGAAACACAAAACTGATATACACTAAACATCAAGTGATTTACGCAACAACGAACCCTGGTGTAATAATAAGGAAAGCAATGAATCACACCGTGCCACGCAGACCCGCCCTTGTCCCGCGCCTCGTTCCACATCGTGCTTCCCTTTGTTCGAGCGTGCGTTATTCCGACGATAAACAGTCACGTAATAATTAACCTTGAAAAGCGCCCCTTTAATGTTGTTAATTGAACCTAGATGTGACTTTTATACGTAAAAAGTATCGTTCCTATACTTTTAAAAATTTTAGAACTAACTCTAATTAAGGTTCTCTTTGTTGTTTATTAATATTTGTTTTGATATTATTATTTTATATGTTAATGTGACAATGAACTATCAAGGGATTGAAGGGTGTTAAACTTTAAACCTGATATAACGATTCACATCAATGATAAAAAATATAGGGTCAAATGACACAAACTTACAAATAAAAATATACTCTAGCATAAGTATGCGGTTATGATTGTTTACCAATGATCATTAGTAGAATAATTATCGTAAGGTATCATGATACAGATCACAAAAACTCTGCGAAGCGATTTAATATGTTCCTGAATATCATCTTTGTATTGTCTACATCAATGTACTTAGGCAGTCTGGGGTTACAAACTACATAGGTAAGAGTTATGTATTGTGTGAAATCGTCCCAGGCATACTAATAGTATTCGATTTATAGCCAGAGCTAAATTATATAATAATATGGTGAATTTGTCTTCAAGATACATGAAAGAAGCTTTAGAGACGGGGTCTAATATTACCCCATAAAGTAACCACTTACTAGGCAATAAGCTTGACTAAATTGTTTATTAATTCTATTTCATAAAGTAAATATTAGTTATCCTGTTTGAAAGTATATTTTTATCACATTTATTTTCTTTTTTTTTTAGAACATTATGAATTTTTATATAAAGCCGGTTTCAGGCCTGAAAAAAAAAGTTATGCTACATACCACATACACATAAGGATGCGTTTGTGCAATGTTTATTTGTCCTTTTACTTAGTGATATGAAATTAATGGAAAGTAATCGATTAAATAAAAATCGATTTTTCTTTTTCATCTCTTTCTCAATATCTATTTTAATAAATATAAATAATCGATTTTGCAAAAAAATCTATTTATTTTCTATTATATAAAAATCTACATGGTTATCATATTCCAATAGTAAAACTAAGATATACGTCTTATCAATTTATCAGATTAACAATCAAATAAAATGATATGAATAAACAAATAATCAATTTAAAACTAAAAATCACAGCAAATATTCCTTTGAATTTTCAAGGTAAGGAATAAGGAAACCAAATACCATTATTGATACAAATTTTCAGTACCATTAAATATTTTATTATAATAACAATTAAATTATGAGCATCCCAACAAAACGATAACCTTATTGTTTCGAAAAATAAAATATAAATCAAATTTAAAAAATTGACAGAATAGACCCGTATTATTTTAAATTTACGCCTTAAGAAATTAAGAAAGATTTGTTGTACATTTTAATTTTTGGGATCATAACGTAGTCGTTTAATCTTTAAATTATCATTTTAAGTATTATATTTTAAAACTAATCAAATGTTAAAAACCATCATCACATCAGCCTATTGCTGTCCACTACTGAACGTAAACCTAAATATAAAATAATACTGGACAGTTCTGTCATTTTTTATAATTTGATTTATATTTTATTTTTGGAGACAATAAGTTTGTCATTTTGTTGGGATGCTCATAATTTAACTTTTATTTTATATATTATATATTATTATATTATATATTATTATTATTATATAATATTATATAATTAATTATAAAATATTTAATGGTACTGAAAATTTGTAGCAATAATGGTATTTGGTTTCCTTATTCCTTACCTTGAAAGTTTAAAGGAATATTCACTGTGATTTTTAGTTTTAAATTGATTATTTTTTTAATCATATAATTTTATTAGATTGTTAATCTGATAAATTGTTAATGTGAATATCTTAGTTAGTAGTAATATTATTGAAATATGAAAAGCATGTAGATTTTTATTTAATAGAAAAAAATCTATTTCTGTGCCGCGCACCCTTGAGCTAGTTGTCAAAATAAAGGCGGCTGAGTGCTTTAAGCGCTCGCCTTAGTAGTCCGGTGAATCTGTTAAGACCTTGCTTGGTCAATAGCGTAGTCAGTTCGAAAAAAAAACCTCATTAATGACGTTTTCTGCGCGACCACTACTCTCAGTATATAGTATCTTATCTATGACCACCACGATCGCGGTCATCAAGAGGAACGGCTGAAGGTATTAGGGGCGTTGTGAACGTCAAGTGGAACGCGTTCCTAGTATTCTGTAACAGTGTTGTAAATGTAGTCACTTTGTCATTATAAGTGATACTTTTGTGTAGTTCTTAGCGACGAAAAATAAGATTTGATGACAAAGATTGTATAATCAATTATACCTGACAATTTTTCAACTACAGTTCAAAATAGTTTCGTCAGCAGTAATAACTACATTTTTGGTTAATGAAATATCATAATTATAGAACGCCAAGAGTAGTAGTAGTAAATATGTACATATATGCAAAATACAAAAGTTGTTCTTTTGCAATAAAAAACATAAAACTGCAACATAAACTTTTATTTTATTAGACTGAAGAATTATTTGAGTTATTAAGTGACGAATATGAATAACTGGTATATGTTTCTTAATCTAAATTTAAAAAATCTACTATTTCTAGCAAATTGTGATTGAGACAACAATTTATGCTTGTTACAATGATGGTATTATTTAATGAAACATTAGTATTCTATATGTACTTTAACTATAATAATTTTCGTCAGTGATTTCTTGTGCCACTCCCAGAACAAAATCCTGATCTTGGTAAAATTATTTCTAACGACTATCTACAACATAACTTTTAATATCGAGTTTAGGGACTTAAATTTGTAGGAGTTGGCAACATTATTCTGTCATTATAGATTTAATGGCGCTATGAAACGTTTGCAGCTGTATAGTGTGAAATAACATTTTTACTTATGGAATGCAATTGTATATATTTTGATATGTTATAATATTAGAATTACACACTAATTACTAAATAAATAACTTGAAACGTGGTCACAAAACTAAAATATGAATAGCATAAATTTTGTTGTTGACCAAAAACTTAGCGTTTGCAGTGAATTACAGCCACCCATGGTGACGGGAAAGGTAATGTCTTATGAGGAAAAATCTGTTGGGTCCACTTCGTTCTTTAAATGCGAAGCGTGTCCCTATATGGCGCTCGCAGAAGACGACATAAAATTTCACTTATTTACAGCACACCCTGACTTGGCAAGAAGCAATGGGCTCGCTGAAAATATTCAAATACCTTGCCCTGGTTGCTCTAGCATATTTGACGCAGAAGAGACCCTCCGAACCCATTTACGGAATCACCATAAAATGGGTATCAAAGATGCGAAAAAAATGATCAAGAGCCTGGTTCAGATCGCGTTGAAAAATGCTAAATTAAAAAAAGAGAACAAAAGTGACAACCAGATAGCGACAGTCCCTCAACAGCACATAGGCAATATAAAAATCCCACAAGTTATTGAAATAGGCCCTGACATTGTTAACTCTAATAATGACCTCCCGAAAGGTGTAGCTTTTATATCTGTTGACGAATTAAACAAAATGAGCACGCCAAATTTTGAGAAGGTTGATCCTAAGGAAATTATCCAAGAAGCCAGCATAAATATTGTCTACACTAATGAAGTTTCAACACAGTATATGAATGTATCGGACACTGCATCAGGAAAGTCATGTAACCTCAATGTCACTCCTGACTTAATATCGTCCATACAACCTCGGACGCTGGGTGGTGAGAATTCCAAAACTGCCCAAATGCCAGCAGAGATAGAAGTTAATGTTCCGCAGATACGTAAACCCGAAGAGATTAATGAGCATATGAATGTGAAAATAGAAAATTCAGAAAAAAAAATTGGTATCTTATGTTTAGTAGACGGTTGTCATATACGTTTGAAAGAGGAGAACAATCTATCTTACCATAGGCAATGTCACCAGAATGGGAAATTAGTGTGTCCGGAGTGTGCAAAGACGTGTCCAACCGTTGATGCATTGCACACACATTTATGGAAAATTCATGCTGTAGATTTAGAATTACCGACATGTGAAATATGTGGCTTTAAGACATACAAAAAGTACAGACTGCATAATATACATATGAAGTGCCATGGGAAAATCAAAGTACACTTTTGTAAGATATTTTTCTTTCAGTATGTACCAATAATATTCATATTTCTTGTTAGGTTAATTTAAATCATTTTTATATTATTGTTTCTAATCATTAAGTAAATTAATACAATTTGCAATTAAAATTCAATTTTTATATTTTACTTATTACTCCATTTTTATATTCTAACTAGCTTATGGATGCGAATTCGTCCAGGTGGAATAGTTTCTTTGGGCTAACGCTAACAAGCAGCGGAAGCCCTAAAAAAAAAAACCCTGATTTTTGAAACATTCTTCATTAATACTCTGCTCCTAATTGGTCATAGCGTGATGATATATATGAAGCCTTCCTCGATAAATGAGCTATCTAACACTGAAAGAATTTTTTAAATCGGATTATTAGTTCCTGAGATTTATGCGGTTAAGCAAACAAACTCATCAGCGTTATAATATTAGTATAGACCAGTCTTGACTAATATTGTAAATGTGAATGTTGGTTTGTTATGCATTGACCCCTTAATTACTGAACAGATCATCATTAAATTTTAAATACACACATGTCAAGGTCACAAAAAAGGCTTACCTTTCTTCCAGAAAATAATACGGTTCCTAAAGGATAAGTTAAATTTATATTAACACTAGGCCCAGTTATATCATTACATATTGATAAGAATTCGTAATTGTTGTAGATAATATGACCAATAAACATCACTTAACAAACTAACATGCAGCAGAAGCTCTCAAAAGGAAAACCCCCAATATTGAAACATTCTTTATTGATGCTCTGCTCCTATTGATCTTAGGGTGATTATATATAAATTATCAAGGAGGATTTATATATATATATTTTTTCAAATCTGACCAGTAGTTCCTGAGATTACCCCTAAAACCTCACAAACTTTACCTCTTTATAATAATATTAGTATACTAGTATAGATCAGGGAAGTGATAAACAAAGGCTGGAATAACATTTTTTAAATGATGGAATCACATATATATCTTACATTACAGAATTAAAGCAATACCACAATATGAATTATTACAATAATAATCTTTGTCACAATCAGGAATGCAAAGCAAACTAAGCTCCACTCTGACAGGCTCTGTGAGTAAAGGATGGGTGCCTATAAATTAGAACAATTTAATAAATGTATAAGAGAATTTAATGAAATTATAAATTTGGTTTGATTAGTTCCAAGTGTAAACTCCGCAGCACAGCATTGGTTTTTATTTTTCGCTGTTCTGAGGGGACACAAGAACATTCACCAGAATTCCATATGCTGCCAGCATTATATGCACCCCTGTTATTCTGTTATGAATATATTGTACATTACATAATGCATATTGTGACATTGTTCTCTATATTTATTTACAATTTTTATATTTTTTAAACTTTCAGGTTCAGTGTGCTCAAGATCATTCAAAAATGCAAATCAATTGTCAAAACACAGAATGATACATAAAAAGGATTTAATACCGGTACAGTGTTCCATTTGTCAAAAAGAGTTCAGCAATGAGAAACGAATGAAAGTGCACATAGCAGCTGTCCATGACAAAGTAAAACCGTTCAAATGTTCCCACTGTGATTATACTTCGGCAAGGAAAGAGGAACTAAAACTACATTTAAGGTCACATACAGGTAACTTTTATACTTACTTTCAATAATTACCTCATTTAGTTAATAAACAATCTGGTACTTGTGTATTAAATGCACCGCAGCCGGCTTGCGTTATTTTATTCGCAAGTATAACCTAAGCTACCCAAAACAAAGGAGCAAACAGTCGAGAAAAAAAAGGAAATTCTATCTTAAACTCTATATCAACCCATTTTCCACGTAAATCTTATTGAATACTTTGTTTTTAAATAAAGTCTTTTAGAATCTAAAAGTGTTTTAAAAGTCTGCATTTGAAATTCGTATCTTGATTGAAGGGGAGTGGGGAGAAAAGGGAGAAAGGGGTGATTTCCATTCCCTGCGGAAAGTCATAGTTACTAAGATATTTATGATCAAAGTTTTGAGGTTATCTGTCATTTCCGAACAATCATTGGTAATTTTGTATATCACCAATACTATTTTGTATATTTTGTAACTTTTAAAAGTATTATTGATAATGGTTATATTCCATGAATATTAGGAATAGCATATGCTGTACAAAATTTTAATAAAATAAATAAAAGCATAATTACAAATATCAATCTTTTATCATTATTTCTAAAAATGTTATTGAAAATCCTTAACATTTTACTTAAAAGTATTCTTAAAGACTCTTAGCCACTGATATACTTCACTTCCCTTGGTTAAAAATTGTAGTAAAATGTAAATATGTTAAAAAGTATTGTTCACTTCTCATAGTTTGCCAATTATAAAAGCAGCGAAGCCTTTGTTCAGTTAAATCTAAATTTAATATTATATTTGTTATCAATTAGCTTTTTAATATTAACCCATTGCAATATCTATATGTACGTACATATCTATAAATTCATTTCAATCATAGAAAAGAAATGGAATTTATATAGTTAGTTTTTACTTATAATTTAGCAAAATATATGAAAATAGGTTGGGAGTACACCAATAAAAACTTCCTCGTCTTTAATAACTTGAATCTTATTTTAAAGGAGTATCTTCGGAATTATATCATAGTTAAAATGTCTATCTATTAACTGAAATTGTTTGTCATCCACAGGTGACAAGCCATACTCATGTAATCAATGCTCATATCGGTCTGCTGATCATAACGCAATGCGTCGGCACAAGAAAATGCATTCGAAAGAGGGTGTCTACAAATGCAAATATTGTCCTTACAGTACTATACAATCAACAGTCTTTGCCTCACATATGATATCCAAACACCCTAACTTGAACTCAGCAGATCTACACCGATGTCCCTATTGCCCTTTCAAATCTGTAAACAAAGAAAAATATGTAACCCATTTAACGAACCACCCTGATAAAGAAGGTATACAGTTGTTAATCGAAATGACGAAAGGTAAAGTCAATAAACCAAGTTGGACAATACCAAGTGAAGCTGAGAAGAATAATGATGAGCAATCAAATGAAACAAAAAGGGAGGCTGCTAAAACTGTCAATGAGATTCCTATAGAAGTGTATGATTGCGATAGTATATCAGAAAGTCTGCCACAGAATTATTCGAAGACTTATTGTGTGACTTCAACTGGTGACACTCAAACACAGAACTACGACAGTCAAGTACTAGTCACAGATCTTAGTAGAGATGAGAATAAATCTGACTGTCTAATTTCTGAGAATTCCAACGTGACGATGTTGGAGAGGCATCAGTATACTCTCCAGCATCCCCTTCAACTGACATATGATAATAACCAGTCGAATTTGCATGGTTTCCTAAACACTACAGTCGAACAAAATATGTTGCAAAGCAATAACGTAAATTCCCTCGCATCTAACACTATAGGCACTATGGGTAATAATATAATGTGCAATTTCCCCATTAGACTTCCACCAGTACCCCAAAATTCACTAAGAAATAACATTATGCTGAAACCAGTCGACAAAATTTCTTTAACCACAACAAAAGTCACAGGTCCTATTATAAAACCCACTCAGATATTACCAGTGCCTCTATCCAGTAACTCTCCAGTCAATATATCTATGGATAGTGTACCGAGAAAAAAACCTAAGATATCTGTCAAGAGCAATCTAATTTTGAAGGGTCCAGACCAGGTGAATATGTTCCATTCGCAACAGAAAATGGCGTTCCATAGGCTGGAAGATAACGAGAGATTCGGTTTGGGTGGACCAGTGACTTTCAATAATTTAATAACTACACAGTTCATGCAGCTGCAACCGCAGCAGTCATTGGATGAATCTTCAGGGGACATGATGCCGTATCCTCAAGAATCTTTGCTCCCTAGCGCCGCTACCACACCTGACACGACCATTGCTGAAGACCCTCAAATATTCTCCTTTAACCAACAAATCAGTGTCAATTCCATGACCATGTTGCCTCCAACTCAAAAGATACAAACAAACGACCCGAGCTACATAAAATTGGAAGCGACTATCAAACAGAACACTCAATCGCCGAGCCTCGAAAGAATGTGCGATGCTAACTTGCTTAACAATCCGACCATTAGTCGAGAGTACAAAGCTTCCCCACCCCTTGAAGATATTCATAAGAATATGAACGAAATTAAAAACGAAGTTAAATCAGACGCTTTCTACAACATCGCTCTGAACAATTCAACAGCAAATCCTACAATCATAGACCAGTATTTGATGGACAATATCATGGGAGAGCAGTACTCTGGCCATATGGATGTACCTAATACAGTTCTACAGGATATATCCGATCAGCAAAGCGACGTCATAGAAATAGATGATAACTCCGATGACAATAAACTCTTGCCTCGTTTCGATATGAATAATTTTCCTCTAGAGTCTTTATATTTGATGCACAACGATTTCCATTTTCTGGACAATGACATACAGTCTAACACGATAGTTAATGAAGTTGCGAATGAAATGAACAGAATGGTACCAGACATGCCGGTAATAAGTCAGAAAGAGAACTTAGAAACGCCATGCGACAACGCCGGTAGTGATTTCGCTAACTTCATCCAGGGCAAAAAGGATCCCATGATGAATACCTCAGTACGGCAGACGACGAATAAAATAAACGTAAAAAATATAGAATTAATGAAAAATTAAAAGAAAATTGTACGTAAATCGAAAATCTTGTATGTTATTTCCAAAGATTATAATTTTATTTTTTATGGTAAACAGCGATGAAATCACGGCTTCGTCTCACTTCTTGATACTTGTAAAGATGCCAGTGTTCCGGCATTTTATCGAACGGTCCTGGATCTGTATGTACCCCTTTAGCATCTGGACCTATGATGACCAAAACGTTCCCCGAATAGTGTCTTACATAATCTTCAAAAGCTGTTCTGTTATTGAAATAGCAAAATAATAATGCCACTTTAGGATTACGTAGTTCACTCAGGGTATTCTCATTAAGTTGTGATGATGTGAAGATAAGTTGTATAAAAGTGGGTGGAGCGTATTTACAATGCCACCATGCGCCATCCACTTCAACCCCAGACACTGGAATTCCTAGAAATTATAAAATTAAAGACCAACATATTACATATATATTACATTATACCTCTGTAAACTCATGACACAAATCATATTTATGTAGAGATTTCCTTTTTATTTATTTATTTTATTTTTGGCAAATAATCTTCCAGATTGTTACTGAGATTATCGAGTAAGTAATAATAATATCTTGCGATAATTTCAATGTTCTAACAAGATGGCGACCTCCTTTGTTAGAACTTTCCTCGGAGTTTTTGATGCATCTCAGAATCCATGCTCCGTGGTACTATTTCCGATCCACTTAAATTGTGCACAATAACCAAACTATATTACGTAAAACACCACCAATATTACAAAATATAGATCCAAATAACTCTGAATAACCTATAAAGTCCTGACATTCCAAGATCTAGTCAAAATCGCTACATAGAGATGGCTATGTGTTTACTAAGTAAGGATCACTATAGGCTGCGTTCATTTTATAGGAAATCATTGAATAAGGAAAACATTTGATGGAAATGAATAGAAAAGCTCCCTATATATTGGTAAAACGTAGAAATAAAACCAGTCGGTTATAAATCGTAACATTACCAAAAAAAAGTCGCTTAGTAACGGGTAAAAGTAACGGACGTCCCACCATGTTTCATCTGATGTGAAATGACGATACGATCTAAGATGGTGAATATATAAAGATAGCGACTAGCGGTTTTACCAGTGGAATATTATTCCGATGTTCGCAGGTTCGAACCCCGGTATGTACAAACGAATTTTTTGGAATACGCGTACATTTACTAATTTGAAAGTGGTAAAACTATCGGCTGAAGGTGAAGGAAAACATCTCGAGGAAACCTGAACATGAATGTTCTTGTAGAACTTGAAATTGCCAATACGTCGTGTGTTGGCGTGGTGATTACGCCCATACCTTCCTTCGGGAAGAGGGCTATAGCCCTGCAGTGGGTCTCTTACAGGCTGATGATGATAGGGACTGAGTCTCAAATGCAACTGTCACAACACCAACAGGAGCTTGGAAACAGATTTACAACTTAAGGGTGGTAGTTAACCGGGTGGGCTTAGATAAAGTCTCATCACTATTCAGTGTCATATAGACCACTATTGATATATCCTCGTTGATTGCCATGTTATTCTGGACCCATTAAAGTAGCTTTACCAGTCCTTAATATATCGAAAACGATAATATTTATTTCAAACGTACCTGTGGCTTGATTTATCATCCATTCAAGTAAACCACTACCGCAACCAATACTTAGAATGCCCTTACATCCTAAATCGGACAGACATTGGCTTAAAAACAAGAAGTTTTCTTCACTGGGATACACCCACAGTAACTTGTTCCTGTCGGGATGGTCGTGGTACTTCGCTACTATTTCTTTCCATTTGTTTTCTTTATGTAGTTCTGTGATTACATTTACTATATTGTCGTCCATTAAATCGGCATAAAATATAATGTTTTGTATAGAAAATTACCCTGTAATTGAATTGAGAAAACTTATAATTCACTTAGGGTTAATTATACTGTAAAGACAATCGTAAATATCAACGCAGATTTTTGTACAATAGGTTTTTTTGGAGCTGATTACTGACTTGCGTTTAGAACTGGTTTACTCCTAAAATAACTGACGTTGGAAATCATTTCTTTAGTGTCTAAATTTAATGAGAATGTTTTGATGACTTTAAAGGAAAGACAATGCAATTAGATGAATATAGTAGTTGGAATTTTGGCAAGTACAAACAAAACATTTTATGACTCAAAAGCCCGCAAAAAGTATAATAAAATTAAAGTGTCCTAAAGAGTATATAGTGACAAACGGCTGTTATAAATTTTGTGATTGAATGACTTGGATAAGTAATATTTGAAAATTAACCATGTATGCTAATGGATGTAGCCATGATATTTACGGTCAGTATGAAGACGGTCATCCTTAACAAATCCTCATGTCTCAACAATAAAGACTAAAATAAAAAGCACATACTTTGGGAGAGTATAAATGAAAACACTTACCGTTTATGTTTGTGATGTAACATCCGTTCAAAATTGACTAAGAAATTAAATTGACATCAGAATATACCATTAAATAAGATAATTGCCGAGTTGCATCTTATCGAACTTTTAGACGAAGAAATGCGGATACAGTTCGCAAACGTAACATTGACTATGGCCGTGAAGGGTACATTACGCAATTGGAAGTGATTGATTTATTTTCTGGCGTACTGTGTAGTATTTATATCTTAGTATTGTTTGAACTCGATCGTTTCACGCACCTGTAATTTTTATTCAGGTGGATACATTTTAAGACACAAAAACGTATGTAGTTTTTAGAATTCGATAATTAGAAACAAATACGATACGTTCTTAAATTAGCTCGGATAAGAATGGCAAATTGTGCCACGAGCAAAGAATGTTTTATCGAATTCGTCGGTTGTGTCAGAAAATACCGTAATAGAAGCCTAGTTTTATTTCTTCTATCGTCATTTGCACTTATATTTGCATATTGCCTTTTGCTATCACAATATTGGATGTGGTTGTTGCGTTACTTAAGGTCGCTTTTAAATTCCTAAACGTTACTGTAGTTACTTTACATCAGGTGGACTCTACGCCTTATTTCTACAGTTATTTAAAAAATACTGCAACTCTTCAGACAAAGAGTAACTTTTTGTTGAATACAGGTTGATAATGCAGCATCGTGTCTCTTTTACTTTTATCACTCGTTGCATTTCATTCTATTATTTCGAAATCATACTAGGTAGGGCATAGCGGGATTCGTCTCGCTCAAAACTCGGAGCAGCCCGACTGGGTAAGTACCTCCACCTTACAGAAAATCACAGCCAAATAACGTTATTTCCTATAGCGTTGTGTTCCTGTGGTGAGTAAGGTCGCCAGAGCTCAATGAGGGTACGTTGTACTGGACAGCGGAGGACCTATGGTGTTATCTCTCTTTCACCATATACTTGTCCCCTAGCTGTCAGCCCAACGAATCTTCATCAACCTATTTTATATACCTAAAAACTACATGGCAAGAAGA
>MU159620.1:0-15301 GCA_015888305.1 Antheraea pernyi | reverse complement strand
TTCATCAGGCGGCCCGCATGCTTGTTTGCTACCGACGTAGTATAAAAAAAAGGTATATTTTTAACTATCTGTAGCCGCAGCTCCGCACGCTTTTTTTAAATTGTATTAAAGAAATATAAAATTGTGAGACAATGTATAATTATAGAAATGCTCTTTAAAAATAATTGTAAGTACGACATGCAAGCCACCTACAGTGACATGTAACGTATACATTAGATATATAAATACTAACAGAGTGTCAAATGAGGTTTATCATCAGCAACATATTTGGAACCTTAACCCACCATGTAACTACCTCAGTGCCCACTTACACTGTATAAGGAACTAATGAAACAATGACTTAAAGATGTTATTATGATGATATAATATGCCCATATTGTCAATAAATAATACGTTTTTTTATCTTATATTTTTAGAAAGACCCCCTTTATCTTTAAAATTACTATTAATAATTATAATGTTGAATTGTATACAATGACTGAGCTGACGACTTGAAATCTTGCATAAATATATATCAAAATACAAAACGTTATATCTGTCTAAGTATTTTGTAATATTCTACAATGTAAACGGGTAGCAGCTAGTCTAAATCTGTTAGTGAAAATTGGTCAAACCGTTTTGGACATAAGACCGCGGGTGAAGCCACGGTTAACAGCTAGTCTAAATTAAAATAGACTAAACGACTTTTTATAATGTCCGCTATCTGTCGGTGAAAGTCCCGTAAAAACAGTCTAACCGTTTTGGAGATAGTACTGCGAGCGACGCCACGTTTAACAGCTAGTATAAATTAAAATTACCTATATTACTTTTTATAAAATCAGCTATCTGCCAGTGAAAGCCTCGTGAAGATCGGTCAAACCATTTTAGAGATAACACTGCGGGCAAAGCCACGGTTAACAGCTAGTATACATTAAAATTGCTTTTTATAAGGTCAGCAATCTGCCAGTCAAAGTCCCATGGAAATAGGTCTAACCGTTTTGAAGGTAGCAATGCAGACGAAGCCGCAGTTAACAGCTAGTCTAATTTAAAGTAGCCTAAGTAACCCGCTGTAATTTTTTCTATCTGCCAGTGAAGTTCTCGTCAAAATCGGTCCAGCCCTTTCGGAGATTACCCAGAACAAACTGACAGACCGACAAATTAAAAAAAAAACATTTTTATTATCAGTAGTGTGTATACTTCCACACCTAATCAGTAAAAAAAATATATTTTAATGTTACATACAGACACTTCATTTTTATTATATGTATAGATTATAAAATCCTTTAGAGAAATGTATTAACAATTTAACAAGGAATATAAGTGGACATGGAATAAGTGGTATGTAATACCACTTTAAAAAATGAGTTAATTTTGTAATGAAATCTGTCCAAAGTAGATATTTCCCGATATATCACTCCATGCTTCTAAATAAGCATCCGTGTTCCACCAATAAATAATTATAATTGAAATTGGGCAAAAATAAAACATTTATATTAAGAAATTTATTTTATTCTCCAAATGTTCTGTATAGATTACAAACAATTATAAAATATTAGTGAATTATATAAAACCAAATAACAACAAAACAATATATTTCATAGCATGGGTATATTATATTCACCAATAAAATATAAGATATATAATATTAACATGGATAGTGAAATTTAAAAAAAAAATAACATACTACAATCGAGGGTAGTGTCTGATAGACTCATACATAGAAAACTTTATATAGGGTTGCTTGTTTTATATATAATTTCTAATATTAGGCTTTAAATGCATTTGTAATATTAGATAACTTCATTAAAGTATATGTATTTCATTTTAGAAACGTAATAAATCAAATCAAATGAATTGAAATAATTTTATTGCGACTCATTATGCTTGGTAAATTATATAGGCATAGATAGCTATATTTTTGCCAAGGATTAATAAGATAGGTATTTTCACAAGAGCACCTTGGATCGTTAAATAAACATTTATGAATTGGAATCGGTTTCAGCTTTAATAGAATGTTAAAAGTTTAATTTTCTTTTTTGTTTGCAGTTACTGAATAAAAAGCATATATCGTGATCTCTTCTTCAGTACTTGAATACTTCAAGTTATTGAGTAACTTTAAAAAGTATATACTTGTAATATAAAAGAAACGTACACACACTTTTCCTTATAATTTTTTTGATGTATATTATTTTATCAAAATCATTCTTCGCAAAGTCCGTTCTTGAAAGAGAAATAAAGAAAATATTATTTGCTTTTAAATATTATGTTCGCGAGCGTCTGGTTAGCATGCGACTGACCTTCTCTACAAGGGTGAATGGAGTCAAGTTCCATGTCGCAAGTAAAATATATTTTTGCCAAACAAATGGGCACCACAATCGTATCTCGCACTATTCTAAAATTTGCCTTTGGCCGGCACTGTTTACAAAGTAGATGAACGAACATAAAATATAAATCACAATGTCAAACTTGCCACTTTAGATACATTTGACAACAAAAATATTTTGATTTCGTTGATTTCTTTCGCAAATAAAACTATAATAAATCCATAAAAATATTGTTTATAGGTATTTACGAATTAAAGCCACCGCAACTGAAGTTGGTCCAGTGCAGACAATCTACACGTGGGTTATGTGATTGATATCTTGCTGTGTATTTATTTCTCTCAATTTTCCCGTCACGTTTCGGTTAGGTTAGACTTGCGAAACAAAGACAACGTTATTGCGGTGGCGTTAATACGCGATTACCTGTTTAATAATTTATACATATTTTTTTCTTAATCTTAGGTATGTATAAAAGTACAAAATACTTTGCAATATATTATTAATCCATTTATAATCGTCGAATCTACAAACGACTAATTATGGCAGACGTTCTCAGTTTCAAAGACAAAGAAGCTTCCATAAACCACGTGGAAAACAATGCGTTCAGTGAAATTCACCCTATAGTTGGCGTAACACAACGTACTTACCAATCAGTGTGCTAATAAGTGATTGGAGAGGGACAAAACAAGGAAATACTGCGTCGTGCAATCCATAAACAATCGTAAGTATTCCATTTGAGTTTGAGAAGTCAATCTTACATGAATGACGTGACGGTTCGACAATAAATGTCTAAATAAATTATTTATTTTTTTACGCAGAAGTAACAGAGATGGTAGAAATAATGCGAGGATCGAGCGTGCCAGCGTGAAAGAGACACCAATGCAGATACCACCAACCACAAACTAGTGGTGCGATAAACTGATATGCGAGATGTTGCAACAAAAGTGTTAGAGCTAGTAAATACCGACATACTGGCATAGGTGAATTTTTTATCAATTATTATTTATATCCAGAGACCTGAGTTATTAAGCGTGTAAAACCAAAAACAGGTCATTATTCTGCAAATTTGTTACTTTTTTATAGGAAAAAAATTAAGTTTAAAAACTTGATTATTTTTTATATTATTCATTCAACAGTGTTATCAAAAGCAACAATATGGTATACAATTCTCACAAGACATTTAACAAAAGAAAATAAGTTGTGCTTACTTAAGAAACTCTACATGGTAATATAGGATTTATTTCAAGATTGCTTGAATGCTTGATAGCTTGAAGCGATGTAATAGGAAAGAAAAATAATATGTGTCGCTTCGAGTTGACCTTTAGGTGACGTTGTGGAAGATTCCAACATAAAAGCATTCTGTAAATGTGCTTCCCCAAATGGGATATAGCCTAATGATTTAATATACAAAGTAAGAAGATCCTACGTGTAAACAAATATGATTTAAGCTATACTCTATTAAGAGCATTTTTTTTGACGTGATAACGTCTTATAAATCGATGAACGCCGGTTGCACGCACGATAAAGCATGATTCATTGTAACGTTCCGCCTGAGTCGAGCGTGCAACAAGCGATAGAGAGGCGCCATCGGCCTAAGCGTTCGGTTTGTGACGCATCTATCTCTCTTCCACTCCATCGGCTGACGCGTCAGAGTCGTTGTCAAGTAAAATTATCGTCCGTAAACCGACTATTAAATACAGACAACCAATTTTTTTAATAAACAGAACATATATGGCTGAATACGGTTTTAAAAGCGCTTTGACAATAACGTAATTAATTTAATATATCATTTCATTTTTATACTTTAGAATTCTACAAGATAGTAAAGATGTAATTGCAAACTTGACAGGATTTAATGCAAAATATATATATTATTATACTTATGCAAATTTGAATAACAAATTATCGTTTTGCACATTACATGCACAATCTGATTTAATAATGTGCAATATATAAGATGCCTTGCCAATACAATTACTGACAAAGAATTGACCAATCCGGAGTTCATTACCTCTTTTATTTAAATGAGATGTAACTCATTATGGAACTCCGGTCAACAGAATGTAATGTATCAACTTAAAGTAAATTGAGATCAACGTGTGTAAGAGATCATGATGTTCAGTCGAGTTATATAAGTTAAACGAGATTTCTCACGTTGCACTACAAATTTTTTCTACATATGAAAACTGCGTAGATGACAGATAAATACGTTATGGTACTTTCGTATTAAATGCACCGCGCTTGCCGACTGCTCTCGCAGCCGGCTCGCTTTATCTTTTTTCGCAAAACCTAACCAAACCGAGATGAAAGAGCAAGCAGTCGAAAAAAAAACTACCCTAATTTATTTTTCTCAATTTTCCCGTCTTGGTTTGGTTAGGTTGAGAGCGAGAGCCTGAAGCTCCCATCGTTCGCCGTGAGAGGCGTAGGCAACGAAGACGGAGAGGTGTCTGGCACCACCTAAGACTCTTGCAGCACGCCTAAATATGAAGGACGCGGTCCGTCGCCGCGAAAGGAAGGCCCGAAAAGTTAGAAAGAAGAAGAAGAAAGAAAGAAAATGTCTTTATTGCTGGATAACATCAAAAAACAAAATGACCATATACATAGCTTATTAGAATATCCAACAAAGGCACCTCCATTCAGCAAAGTGCTGCAGCATAACTAGGGTGGTACTGCAGCGCTGATTTTTAATGGAGACCCTAAGTAATGTACGGACGTGTAGTTGGAAGTTGAAGTTGAAGCACAGTCTCCACTGCCGCTTCCTAAAAGAGGTATGGGAAGACAATCTCTCTTCGCGAGAGGAAGCGGGAGGCAGCGTCCCTGCCTAATATTTGCAGGGATCCAAACGCGTGACCAGGGACGCGGAGAAGCTTGCTAATCGTAATCTCACGACCCTGGCTCACATACGCGCCGAACGACCAGTGGAGTCTGGTATAACCCTCTCATTGTGGTGGGCGGTGGAGGGATATCCAATGTAGGATTTTTCCACTGTTATAAAAAAAGGATAGAATTGTGAAACAAGGGCGCAGTGCGTTTCCGTCAATGCGCGAGTACCATTTTGTATATTAGCATCTTGCTGATTTTTAAGTTAAAACAATACGTTTTCGTCCCGGTTTGGTTACGTTAGGTTAGACTTGCGTAAAAAGACAACGCGGCCGGCGAGCGCAGTCCATTTAATACAAAAAATATTTTTATTATTATTTTGCAACTAATGTGATAAGGAGCGCGTTCACAACGCCTAAAATAGCCTTTTAGCCGTTCCACTTGCCGACCACGATCGTTGTGATCGCAGCGAAAATGTCATTAATGACGTCATGACATGCACTCACGTCAAGCTCACGACCTATGTCTGGAGGTGGGTCTAGGTGAAGATCAATCATATCACTTCTTGATGAAGTAATCCAGAAATCTAAAATAGACTTTATTTGTCAGTAATTTTCAAATTAATACATGGGATGTAAATGTGTATGGCAGTATTCTGGTAGAACTAAGGATGTTTCCAAAAAGTTCTTAGTTTTTTAAAACTTTATCTTCACTTTGCTTACTATTATTTTTATGCTTCAGTTGAAAGTAGGTATGAGTTATGATAGAACTCATGTATCCTTGACGACAAAGGTCTCTAAATAAAATTAAGATTAGAAGAACTTATAAAATAGAAAACTTACTACAAGATAGGTCAATTGAAACCTTACAGAGGTAAATTGTTTTTTTTTATCCCTGAAGGGAAAATATATTAGGAGAGTTATTAACTGGACATACACAGACACATAAAGTGAACTTTAACAAGGAGAATAAAAGTGCGACGTCATTTTATGCGATACCACCTGAATGAAACGAGTAACTAAAATTTAGCTCATTTAATTAGTTCATTTGCCCTAGAACCATTATCTTCTCTATTGAAATTCATTAAAACTATACTGTGAAAGTTTTGCGTATATAATATAAAAGAATTTTGAATTCCTAATTACTTATAGTCTGTTTTTAGTAATATCAAATATATCAAAAGTTAATAAATTTGTTATAAATAGTTAATAAAATTGAAACTCTTGTTACATTACACGAAATTTATAAAATGTACTCCAAAAACAGTCTCTCGTTCAGTCTCAGCATTCAATTTTTTACACGAGAACTATAGCGTTATATACTTACCACCAACACAGTGTAATATAATACAGTGACAAATGAAATTACTGATCAATTTAAAGATGTAATAATAGTGGAATTACTCGTATGGCTATTGGGATGATCGATATTCATCGATAGTGAATAAACATCGATATTTAACTGGAAAACATCGATGTTTTGACCTAAGGAAAAAAGGTAAAGGGGCGTCTTCAAAAAGACTTTTTTCCAATGCTGGCCAACTTTTGTGCCAGCAGCAATAGACTAAAGGTAAATTCCTGACAAAGTTATTTTTTATAGAGTTTGCCCAAAAAATACTGGGAATGTTGTTATTTTTCCCTGTTTTGCATCTTCAATGACAATAAACACATTAAACAAATAGAATATACAGCTTTATATGCCATCGGAAACATCGATGTTTTTAGACATATCGATGTTTATCCTGAATCGATACTTTTAAATCCATGTTAACATCGATGTTGTAAATGATTCTAAATCACTTTATAAATCGTTTTAAAGGAAAAATCTTGCATCATTTTATAGCAATATCGTGGTCATGGGCTACGAGATGATCAATATTTTGTTTAGCTTGAAACATTGAGTAATTGAATAATAAGTAAATGTGATGATGTAGTCTAGATATTCTAGACCCGTGTGAAATATATACTTATAATAAATACATTACAATTAATGTGATTTCATGAGTAGATTGTGATGATATCCATTAACGTTGCTATTAAACTTAAAGCTAATGCAAAAAAATATATAGAACTAGTTATTGCCTGCCACATATCTCGTATATTTCAAACTTTTAAAACTACTTATTATCGATTTTATAACGTTCACTTCATCTTTTTATGTAACGATTATTAAACTGAGAAAACTTCAATTACTGACATATTTTTGATGTGAGTATAACTCTACATAAATATGCGAAAGTCTCATCAAAATCCGTTCAGTATTTACGGAGATTATTGAAGGAAAATACTATTATATATATATTTGTTATTATGTATAGCGAGGAGTAACCAGTCAGAAAATTATTTAGAAATTATGTAAATTGCATTATAAAATTTAGTAATTATTATGGCTGTACGAATATACAATTACGTATTATATTATGTCGACGACTTGAATATCAGAACTATTCGAAGTATACGAGCAATTTTTACTATTAGAATATATTTTAATTGAAGAGTTTATCAAATTATTAATACGGTTCGAATTAATCGAATACTTTGGAATCATTCGAATGGTCCGAATATTCCAGACCGATTACAATTATACGATTCGATTTTTTAATCGAATAATAATACTTCGGAATTATTCGAATGGTCCGAATATTCCAAACCGATTACAACTATACGATACGATTTCAACAAGATTCACATATCTCAAAACAAATATCGATTTTTTTTTAATAAAAGTAACCTGACATACAGTTCGTAGAATGTCAGGTGTATTTTGTTATCTCTATATGACTCAATTTTAGTGCAAAAACTAATTAATACGGTGGACTTTATGTACGACGTATAATGGTTACTATATAAATATATACAGGACTACCATAAAAAAGCAAAGTTGGTTTGTAGGAAATAATCTCTGAAAGTTTTTTTTTTTTATACTACGTCGGTAGCAAACAAGCATGCGGGCCGCCTGATGAAAAGCGGTCACCGCAGCCTATAGACGCCTGTAACATCAGAAGCGTTACATGCGCGTTGTCGACCCTTAAGTAACCTATTTATTTTCCCCTTGAATCACCCCATACTGTAGTCAAAAGTACTTATCTGATTCTAAAAGTTCGTTTCCTGATAGAAAAACCTTTTTTGTGTGACGGTTATTTTCTATCGCAATGAATCGGTGGCGGTTCCAATAATAAAATATATGTTCTTATTCGCAAAATACACCTTACGCTCTACATTCTAATCTTGCTTACACACGCAGTGTTTATTGCTGAGATCTAAATGATTTTCATTTACATACAACTTCTTTTTACATTCTTTCACAAAAAACTGCTTATTTAAATCCATTCCTAATGGGACTTAGCAGTGAACAATCTAAAAGCAAATATGTATATATTAAGTTAATTAATTTTTTGTCTTACACGAAAATTACATATTTGAAAATATTTATACCTATAGAATATAATAATAAATTTAAAAATGCGTAAGATTTCAAAAATCACTACACAAATTCATTTTATTAAATTTACAAAAATAAAATGAGATCAAATTCATTTCACACACAATTTGGTCCTTCGAGCCGGATGAATATTTAAAAATATATAAACAAATGTTCAATTTTTGCTACCGTTTCATATACGGTAATAAACTATTTATAATTATATAATCTTGCCACATCACATACATCTATCGTCTTGGACGAATCTTCACAATACAGTTAGTAATATTACGAATAATTCTAACACGAGTTTCAAAACTCCTAACCAAGAAAATACAATATAAAATAATCCAATATTCAATACACATAGTTTTACAGTTCGTATATTTTTTGTTTTATATAATATCTAACTCGGAAAGAACCAACTCTGCCATATTTCTACCCACCTATTATTGAAAAAAAATGGTCTTTAGTATATAAAAGTTAATATTCCTGCATTATAAATTTTACACACAATTTTAAATGAATGCACAATATTATAATATATCGAGTTATAATAACCCTTCAAAGTTACTTTTCAGTCTGTAGAATATCTGTAACAATATAAATTACTTTTTAAACGCTTTGAACACAGTAGGTAGTACAAACATGAGCATTATCTTTTCAGTTATATATTATAATTGAAAAAAAGGGATTAATAGTCAATAAACTGTCGATATTCATCGACATCCAACGGAAGCAACTACTTGAGCACTAACATTGAATTTATCGATGATATGATATTATGAAACTATCGATAAAAGGAAGCACTACGAATCAATCCATTTTAGTAAAGACTCTTTTAAAACAAACATATAGTAGGAAAATGAATGCCCGGCTGGTTTTGATTCAGAGATATATCAATAATGTATCAAGAGCTAGCAATATAAAAAAGCTTGTAATCGCTATAAGGATTAATATATTAAATTATAAAAGGGTATTTCGGAGAATGTAAGTTTCAGTCACATATTGCTATATATATTTTATAAGATGCATTAATTATAAGAGTATTTAAAAAAAAACACTTTTATTATTCTTAGGAAAAGAAGAAAATTGTTGACAGAAAGTGTATGAGTGGTAAAAGTGCAGCAGACAAAAGGGGACGAAAAATTTTGACAATAAAAATGACATGCAAGCAAATTGATTTCATATTTTCATTTTATGTTTAAAAAAAATTATACACAAAATGGCAAATTAAAAAAAAAGTTGTGTGTCACGTATACGTGGGTAGAAGTGAAACGTAGTATTCCGATTAATTTTTTAAAAGAATGAAATGAATACACTATGGAAATGGTATACATAAGTTTTCGGCATTACTTTGTAATATTTTCATATAGGTATATTAACAAAGTCAACGCGACACAGAATTATTTTTAAGTGCGTAATATAGACACTACGATCCAACAGGAAATAATGTGCTACCTATAGATTTCAACGTTTCTCACTCTCTCTCTCTCTCTCTATCTCTTTTTCGTTACATATTTTGATTTCATAATATTTAATTGACACCGTGCCAAAAGAAGTTTAACTACAAATAAATAAAAAAGCAATTCGAAACAAATATTTTCAAAGATCTATATCGTAAGCCCTGAAGGTACTTAAATTATTTATTATATTATATTTATTACAATAAGTTGAGGGGTAGTCGGTTAGCATGCTATGGACATGTCATGAGGCGAGATGAAAACCATGTAACTAGAAAAGTTTTGAGTATGAAGGATATTTGATATATAGGAGTAGAAGATCGAAAATAGATCCATCCAGGATTGTGTGTAAAATGTGAATACTGAGATAACATCTGATAGGCGAGAGTGGAAATAGAAAAATATTGTGCCGACCCTATCTAGGTGGTATAAGGGTGATGATGATGATAAGGACACTCACCAGTTCATATTGAGCTTCATTTTCCGCCTTTTCCAATGTTCGTCGGGGCTCGCGTCCGTCGATTCCTCATCCATTTTACCTCCATCCTCATACATGATCATCTCTATCAGTTTGTTCCTATCCTTCGGCGGCGCCATATCGAGTGTACCGAGGCTGTCCAGCTCGTTCAGCTTAAGTATTTTCTTCTCGTCTATCGGCGGTAGGGGAATGTTCTTCTGGCTAGCCAACGAATTCGCCCGCCTTATTTTATGCACGTACTCGCATTCCGGAGGGCTCGGAGCACGTTCGATCAACGACGGACGTTTCCCAACGATGACGCTCTGCCTCGCGTTATTCGCTACTAATATATAGGATTTATCGATGACCGGCTGTGTGTCACCGTTCTGGTGCTGTTGCTTCTGTACGGGTGACGATGGACGGGGCACTCTAGCATCGCTAGGTTGAGAGAGTGCCAGACGGTCACAATCTACAGCGGCGGCTGTCGTCTCCTTCGTCGAGTGAGTGTTCCTTATGTGACGTTCCAGGTTATCTTTCCTGCGAAACCGACGCGTGCACACTTTGCACCAGAACGGTTTCGAGTCTGAAATGTTATATCGATAGCTCATCCTTAGATGTCTTCCGCATGTCACACGTTACGTTGTCACAAATATGCCATGAAGCGACAATATTGTCTGAATATTCGAACACTGCATCGATCAGCGTACAATCCTCGTCAATCTTTTTGGCCGTTTTGAATATAGCCGTAGGTTCAGATTTGAGTATAATATTGTCAACAAATGTAATACAAAATACAGTTACAATATTATTATTATTAGAAATTATTTACACTAAAGATTTCTCGATGTTATACATACAATAAGTATTTATACCTGAATTGGTGTTCTGCGCAGTTATATTTGGATCGGTCAAAAAGTTTGGAAAGGACTGTATCGTTGCGAATCCTTGCAAATGACCCGGAGCTTTCAGTAAAGCTAAAAGATCATGATGGAACCAAAGCATTTAGTTGGGACTTTTTCTAAGCACGTCTGGCTAACTACCACACTCAAGTTGAAAATCTGTCACTAAGCACCTATAGGTGTGTTCCAGCACTTGCATTTGAGAGCTACTCCTCCGTTAAATTTTGCATGACGTAATGTATGGATGGTCGCGTATACATTTCTCAGATCTCTTAAATACAACCATTGGAATATACCGATTGTGCAACTGTTAAAAAAAGTCCCAAACATCCTCTAGAACATTCTATGACAAAGCACTGAATATAAGGGTTAGGAGACAATGAATACGATAATAATATTTAAAACGGGTTTGGCTAAAACTTATCAAGTTGTTCTAGACCAGGGGTGCTCAAACTTGAATTGATGGCGATCCAACTCAGTACTGTTTGACTAAATCGATCGACTGTGAAAGGCTGCAAGTATGTGCTATGTAGGATTGTCGTCTAGGTAGGTGTAGGTAAATCTCTCTAAAAACGATAAATAAAAGGGTTGAGGGGGTTGTCCTGGCCTAATTGTGGATCAAATAAATTTTCATATTTCAATATTTATTACACTTTCTTCTAACCCACTAAAACAAAATTTGTAAACATGTATAGGTTAAATTGTTATCGAGATCGACTCTGAAATCACTCGCGGTCGAAATGTCGATCGCGATCGACAGTTCGAGCATCCATGTTCTAGACTACTCTAGAGCTATGTCAATTACTGGTATAGACGGCAGTGTGCCGGCGCATGTACTAAAACAAAATCTATTAATAGTTCTAAATCGGTAAATTGTTCTCGAGATCGACTCTGAAATCACTCTCGGTCAACATGTCGATCGCGATCGACAGTTCTATTCATGTTCTAGACTATTCTAGAGCTATGTCAATTACTGGTATAGGCGGCAGTGTGCCGGCGCATATACTAAAACAAAATCTATGAATAGTTCTAAATCGGTAAATTGTTCTCGAGATCGACTTTGAAATCAGTCGCGATCGACAGTTCGAGCATCCGTGTTCTAGACTATTCTAGAGCTATGAGATTTACCGGTATGGACGGCAGTGTGCCGTCGCATGTCCTTCGAAGAGTGGAACGCCCGCGGGCACCTCGGGCACTGGTGGGTGCGTTTCACCCGCGAAGTCGGTTTCGGAACACCACCCGTTCGTAGTTCCCCCTCGCAGACCTCACAAGCCCCGCACGAGCAGTCAGTCTTTTTCTCTAAATATATCTTTACATTTGAAACTGAGCTAAATCCAATTTTAATTCTTCATATGACATTCTGTAGCACGGCAAAGTGACTGCAATATGCCTGATGGTAAGTACAGTACAATCCAAAAACGATGGCGACGATCGATAGACAAACTATCCATCGCCGGTCGCCACTGTCATGCTAACCTGCGTAAGTGTCTTTTCACATTACGCTTAAAGGACTGCATGTCATACAAAGGAGGGAACACATTGGCCGGTGCGGCAAATGTTTAATTTTTTTTTTAGATTTCCAGTTTTTATATACCGCAAACAGAGATCAAATTTCACCGCCCATAAGAATCTTAGGTTTTTTTGAAGATCTTCATATTTTAAATGTACCAAATTTGAAGATCTTGAAACATACCGTAAAATATTAGGAAGGGTTGTAACTGTATGACTGTTTAAAATGTAACGACTCAAATGTCGCATTGCCCAGAACGTATTCGACAAAAGCCACGCGCCCGGGCTTTGCACGGATGGAGAACTTGAATGTAAAAAAAAAATCGAGCCACTCATAAGGACTACCGACAGAAGTGAAAGCTCAAAACATATTTTTTGGTGAATGCATAGAGACTGGTGTCATTTCCAAACATCATCACCAGTAACTTATCTTGTCATGTTAACTTTTTTTTTCATAACCGTAATATAATATTTTTATATCTTCTATGCTACAATCTAAAACTAACGCCTTATAAACGGCAAAAAATTAGCTTGTTTCATTATGAAATGTAACATCTCATTTAATCCAGATAAATCATTTCAACGATAACGAAGTCACACTAGGCTAATGCTTAGGGGGGGGTGGCCAGTAATAACGTGAGGTGTTTTTGAGGATTTTCTCCACCCATTCCCTCTCCTCTAATGTTACATGAGTAACATGCTAGATTCATTAAAAAAACACACAATTTTTTTTATTATCTTTATGAATACTAGTAAAGACTACTATTTGAGATAGTTTAGATTGTAATTTAAAATCACAGTGATTATTACTTAAATGGAAACTACTAAAATTAAAAGTAAGAGAACAATAAATACAATTCAGCTTATGGAGACTCATCCAGGTCCTCTCTTGATGGTAAATGGTCATTTGTACCAACAAATCTATTTCATTTTCAGTAAAATAATCTGCTCTTTCCACTTATAGTGAGAAGAACTTAATTTACAGGTTGATCACTTAAATTCAACAGATTATTAAAGCTAATATAGCGCCACTAATGATGACAACAACTTAAATAAACTCAGTGATTCAATACTATTAGGTTTGGATAGTAACCCATGAAACATTCCAATATCTTGTAAATTCAAATATTAATTTAGAAAAAGTTTTTACTTTAAATGAATCTGATTTTCACTGATTTACATACTATTTTTGGGTAGACAAAAAATTACGTGAAATTTAACGATTCGGCTTGTCCCTCTTCCCCTCGGATTCCCTTACGTAAGTAATGGACATCCCCTAATATAAAAATATTGATGAAATAAAATGTTATATCTCACCTGAATGTTTCTGTACGTGCTTCCTATAATTGGATCCGTCGCGGAATCGCCTGCCGCATGTCTCACACTCGTAGGGACGCTCCTCCGTGTGCGTTAGCGCGTGCTTCCGCAATGACGTCACGTTGTTGAACGCCTTGTTGCATTCAGTACACACGTGATTCTTCTCTTCTGAAATTTAAAATTCCATTATACAATAGACTGTTGACCGATGATGAGGATCTGCAAAGTGTCATCATCATCAGCAGCCTGTAGAGGCCCACTGCAACGCCATAGGCCATTTCTCTTGTATGGGCATTATCATCACGCCATACCACGACGTATTGGCGATTTCAAACTCCGAGAAATCCACAGTTCTATCTTTTTCTCACATACGGTGGGACTACAAAAGCATTCCTCAAGTTCAGGTTTCCTCAAGATGTTTTCCTTCACCGTCAGCTATACTATAGTATACGAGTACGTATTCCGAAAATATCGTTCGCACACGCCGGGGTTCGAGCCTGCGGACATCGGATTGATATTTCACCGGTCAACACCACGACGGCACAGTGTACCTCTTATAAATCTGATATAATGGTGGTTTCGCTTTAAAAGAAAAACGTCATTACTGGGTTATTTTGCTTTTTCACAGTGCCTAAAGAAACAGGTACTGAAATTTTAATTTAGTGGCAATAATCAAGTTTTCTAAGACCATTTATAAGTACTACAATAGTTGAAATTTGACAATAATAAGGGATATAAAGTTGTGTTCCTTACATATTAATACAGCATTCACATTATTAACTATATAAGTACGTCATGGCTACAATTAACAATACAAAAATGATCCAACAGCAGTATAACTGACAACAGTTTATAACAATGAATATTGTAAAATAATACAATAGTGTAAATCGTTATTTTTAATAGCGATTATTGTTATCTATACTCAAGTCTATAGAATCTATCTCTTGTCACATAGAAGTTCGAAAATAATTGTATTTCTAACTCTTTTTGGGACTGGATTTTCAAAATAACATTTTCAGTTCTTATCTAAGTTATATAATAAAATCCTGTCAAAAATTTGATGTCACCTTTTTTAACTGTCTGTTTTTAACTGTTTTAAAGATTTAATTTATA